>VZTJ01005188.1:2032413-2145187 GCA_013397795.1 Orthonyx spaldingii | reverse complement strand
TCCTTCCCTCCCCTCCCCTCCTCCCGCCGAGGTGGACGGGCACCCACCTGGGGTCCGCTGCCCACCTCTCCTCTCATCCTCCTCTCTTCTCCTCCTTGTTTACCTGCACTTTTCCGCCGCCTCTTCCTCCGCTGTCCCCGCCGCCCCCCGGCCGTCGCTCGTCCCCGCTCCCGGGCAGCCTCAGCGCCCCGCAGCTCCGCTCCCTCGGCGCTTTGCCCGTGCCCCTACCCCGGGGAAGGCACTTGAAGGTGGATCTATTAAACCTCCCGGCGGTCTCTCCAAGTGCACTTCTTGGACCAAATCTCCAGCATGGATGTAAGATTTTACCCGGCTGCGGCGGGCAGCGCGCTCCCCGGAGACCCCTCCAACCTGGACTTTGCCCAGTGTTTGGGTTACTACAACTACAACAAGGTGATTATTCCCGCGGGTGTTAATTGCTCGTGCCGCTGCCCGGGCCGGTGTCCCGCGAACCGGAGTCAGGGCTCCGTCGGGGCGGGGAGGGTCGGGGCCGGNGGAGGCTCGGGGCTGGGGATGCGCGGAGCCCGGGGCGGCTGCGCCCGCCGCTCTCCGCGGGGCCGGGGGATGCCCGGCCCCGGAAAGTTGCGGTCGGCGGGGCCGAAGCTGCGGGGCCGGCCGCCTCCTCCTCCTGCTGCGGCCGCGGCGGGGCTCGCCCCGGGGTCCCGCCCTCGGGCTGCTGCTCGGGCGGTTCGGAGGGGTGCGAGCGGCGGACAGCCGGGAGGAGCTCGGGGTGGCGATCCTGCTCCCCGTGGCCGGCGAACAAAGGCGCGTCCCGAGCGCGCAGCGTTCGCCGCGGGGTCGGGACTTGCCGAACTTTCCCCGGGCGGGAGCCGCGGCCGCTCCCGGCGCGTCGGGCTGAGCCCGGGGGGCTCGGGCGGCCCTGCCAGGAGAGGACGGAGCCTCCCTCTGCTCTGTGCTCTCGGCTCAGCTCGGCTCTGTCATGGCCGGTTCCTAACTAGAGGATTATCCAAACGGGAGGATTATCTAAAAGTACATCAGCTGCTGGTACAGGAAGGTAACTAACGCTCTGCTTTGGCGAGAGCTGTCAGAGAAGTTGCAGTACCACTTCTGTCTGTCCACACCTCTGCGGCATGTGCAGTGTTTGGAGTAAACCTTAACAGCCAAAAGCAGTAGTCATTTCCCAGTGTCTTACCTTCATTTACAGAAATATGTTTTAATAATACGGGGATGATTTGTTTCACAAATCACCCAAATCTGGGAAAGGCAAAGTTGAGAATGACACTGTGAGTCATGCTATTTTGAAAAAGACTTAGCTGTTTGCACTGTGATGTGTCAATAGCACA
The DNA here is from genome assembly GCA_013397795.1 of Orthonyx spaldingii. Taxonomy (NCBI): domain Eukaryota; kingdom Metazoa; phylum Chordata; class Aves; order Passeriformes; family Orthonychidae; genus Orthonyx; species Orthonyx spaldingii. Next base: position 2,143,865 of record VZTJ01005188.1, on the reverse strand, counting down.
TTGAGCTATTAGCACTGGGCCCTCACACATGCACATAAAGATCCCTTTCACACTGTGTTTTTCCTGGTGCTATGTTTGTCCAACCTCTGGGGCCTTTTGTGAGGCACTGCATGAGATGCTGGGGAAAAGAAGGGTGCTGCACTAAGCCTAAACTTATGTTAAGTCCTGCTTTTAGAAGAAAACCCTTTCCAAACGAAGAGCTAAACTTTGCTGAAACACAAATCTCACTTTCAGAGAGACAAGTAACGTGGGTTCAAACAGATTCAGCAGCTGGTGAAAACTTTCTCCCGGAGAAATCGCTCCTGGGTAGCTGTCGCGGGTGGACTCTGGTGTCGCTGCTCGGGCCGGTGTCCGTGCAGCCGCTGGCCGGGCTTGGGCGGGCGGGGCGCGGTGTCCGCCCGTGTCCAGCGGTGTCCACCCGTGTCCAGCGGTGTCCAGCGGTGTCCGCCCGTGCCCAGCCGGACCCGCGGTGGCGGTGGACCCCGCGCATGCGCTCGGCCGGCGGCGGGCGGCTTTGTTAGGCGCGGGTGCGCGGAGACACAGGGACATGAATTAAAGATGAAACGTCAGCCCCGGCTCCGAGTGCTGCTAAGGGCTCCGAGAGCTCTCAAATGCAGGGTAAATGTCCGCTCTTGGCTGATGTGCCGGCTAATTTTGGAAACTTGCAGCGCTTACTGGCAGCCGGCGTGTTTACTGTAAATTTCACTTGTTCCGTGACTTTGCTGTGTTGTGCACGGCGTGCATTTAGTCAGGCTCAGGTGCAGCTTACTCTATAGGCTCTTCCTAAATTTTTTTTGCGCGCCCCAGATTTTTAATCTCTTCTGAAAGCCGGTAGTTTTTTGTGTCTATTAACCTGCTGCTAGTGCACAGTTGTATATAACCTTTTGCCTGTATTTCCCATCGTTGTGCTATGAGAACAGAGCATGCATTCAGAAAAAGTCAGAAGCAACTAACTTTTGACCTGTTCAGAAACACATTTCAGTTGCTGTACTCTGAGCATAATTTTGGCAAGTGCCTCTTAGGCCAGGCTTTCAGCCTGCAGCAGAAAACATTTTAATTAACAGAGTACAGCTCATGATGCTTGTGTCTTATAATAGATATCTTTGTATGTTAAAGGCCTGATCTGGAGCAGGCTGACACACGAGGAATCGTGTTGCTGTTGCTGTGAGCTCTTCATTGGCTCAGCTGGGAAAACAGCAACATCGTGTACAGGTGTTTCAAGGACAGAAGAGGAGTTTGTGAATGAGTTCCTAGAAAGGATGGTCTTAACTGTGTTAATCTAATCTCATTTTCTGCATTGTTTATAATCTGTAGCTATAGGAATCATTGTAAGTTTGGGGTTTTTTAAATTATTCTGACAAAAAGAGTACATCTATTTTGAAATCTTGCCTCCCTGCCTTGCTTTCCTTGTCTTCTGTCCTTTTGCCTGTGTTTCTAAGGAAAATAAATGATTGTTCTGTTAGGTGCCGAGACGACCAGAAAGCACAGGAAAAAAAGGACTGAAATATTTACTCTGCTGAAGTAAATAGGAGAACTGTTATTGATTTCACTAGGGACAGTATTTCACCTCAAGTCTTTCTGAAACTCATTTGAGTGTCCTGCCCACTCATCCGTGCCTGCTTCATTGTTAGGAGCTGAATCCGTATTCTCCTTGTGACAGTGACATTGCCTGTGACAACTGCCGGGAAGCAGCGTGATGGCAAGAGTAAACAGCCTGCGTGGCTGTATATATGTGCAAAAGCAGAATTATTTATGTGAAAATATTCTCAGGATCATTAAAACACGGAGTTGATGGCGTATGGCCCGCGTGTGGAAAATTGTATATTGCATCAGGGTGTCTAAAAATATCAAATATAAAGATTTTTAGTGCAAATTCATTGCACCCTGTGAGACAATGCTGCCTTCCACTAGCGTGCTTTAAACAGAATTTCCCAGGACTGTAGGGTTTTTCCCTTCAGTGGGTACAGCACTGGCAGGAGTGTGGCAGACTGACCTGTGAACCCTCAGACAGGACTTGGGATCTCAGGGTGCCCTGTGAGGAAGGGTCAGAGGTGGGAGGGGCACTGCATCCTGGGTCCTAGGTTTGGAACCAGGCATGCTGAGGAGCTGTCCTGGCCCCAACCTGCAGGCAGCCTTCAGCTGGATTCCATCCCCACTGCTTTGTAAGTGCAATGTCATGCTTTTGAAAGTGGTGGTCAGTACTGGATAAGAATTAAGGGTAAGGGATGTCCTCTTGGGCTTTTTTGGAGGAGGGTTAGTGTTGGGTACATGGCAGGCAGTTGGAAACAGACTGATGTGCATAAGCATCCCTGCCATCGGTTCTAGCAGTTTCTAGAACATTCATTGGGATTACTTTTGTTGAGCTGGTGTGCAGCATGGCAGGCACATGCAGAGGGCAAACGAGGAAGTGCAGACACACAAGTGCAGTGATTTGCCCAAGGTTACACAGTCGGTCACTGACATAATCAGGGCCACAACCAAGGTATTCTGAGATTCAGACCGGCGGTTTATGCTGAATCTCATTTACTCTAGTAGGATTACTTACATGTTTAAAGTAAAGCATGTGCTTAAGTGCTTTGCTGGATCAGGGCCATATTTGATAAGTTTTCAGTCCTGGTGTGAGAGTACATAACTTGACCCTGCATGTGTCTGGCTGGTGGTGGTTCTGGATAACAGTGATCCACTTCTGCTTCATGGAATTGCACAAGTGGAATCATGGTTTGCCTGCTTCTAGAACAATCCTGCTGCAGTATACTAAAAAAAAAATCACCAAAAAGGAGCTATAAAAATTACAGAAAGTTGAAAGAGACCAGCTGTTGTAAAACATTCTGCTTCTGTTTTGAGCCCTTTTATGGTTCTGCAGATGGAGAATGATTTTGGACATTCACTACAGTGGAGTAGCTTTTTCTAAACAAACTTTTTCACTTACTGAGTAAATTATATGTCTTGTACTAAAAATATTTAGGGAACTAGTATTCATCCTGGCATATACTTTTTTTTTTTTTTTTTTTTAAGGAACTGTAGTTCTTTTANGAAATAGGATTCATCCTGGCATATACTTTTTTTTTTTTTTTTTTTTTAAAGGAACTGTAGTTCTTATAATGCCATTTGGAAAAAGTGAAAACTCCAAAACCTAAATACATACAGCTCAGTGCTTGAGTTATCATATTACATTCCAGAATCCTTACTTCATTATTTAGCTGCGTACGTTTTATAATGTTTATCTCTACTACACAGATTGTCCTTGAAGGATACAAATTTCAAACATACATACCTTAATTTAGGCACTACCGTACATATGAGACTGTCAGAGCTTGATGTTTTTGGCTGAAATATTTTTCATTTTACAAAGGAAGCTCAGGAAGTTTATCTTGTTCTTCCAGAGGTAAAGCAAAGACAGCAGTAGTTTAGTAGCAGCTAAACTGGGGCTCTAAGTCATTCCTATTAGTGTGTGTTGTTAGGAAAACATGGATTACAGTTATGCAAATGATTTAAAATTACTCTTCTTGCAAATTTAGTATGGCTCTATGTGCATAGGTTTTCCTCTCCTACAGCAGATGGTGAGAAACAATGGGTGCATGTATGTTGCTAAGATAGAAAGCTCCATGCTCACTCATCAGCTGCCCTGCAAATATGCTGGTTTACATCTGGGCTCTGCTCTGCTGCAGACAGGGCAGTCTCAGCTGCTGTGGGCTGTGGTCGTGTGTGTATCCACAGCCTGGCCATGACAGAGGTGGCCCCAGATGATGGGAGAGGGCCACAAAGCACAAGGGAGCTCCTGAAAAGCAGAGATGTATAGCAGACACAAATACAGGTCTTGTTGGAGGCCGTTTAGGCAAGGGATTGGGAACTTTCTGTTGCAGTATCAACTCAGTAAATGATATTTTATTTTTAGTATTTTCCGCTGATCTTCTGGCACATGTGGCAAGTGTGCTGAACTGCTGCTTTCCCAGAACAGCCAGTCAGTCCCTGCCTCAGATGTCTCAAAACCTCAGGACTATGTAGCAACTACTGCTGGGGAGCAAAAAAGTTCCCAAAATATTTGGCTGTCCAATCCAGCACTAAAATTTTTGGCTATATGATTCCTAGTCCCTGTTAGAGGAAGTGGAATGTTCATATGACTGTGTCCACCAGAATGGAAATTATAATTGGTATCATCACCCTGCCTTGCATTATGGTGTTTTCCAGGCACAATCACCCCTGAGGTTTTCTGAGGTGGCTGAAGAGCTGGGTGTGAAAGGAAATCTCTGCATGCCACAGGCAGCAACTGTGCAAGGACCTGTGGTGCTCAGAATGAGCACCTGTAATGGTGATACTGATTGGATTGTGCAGTGTATGGTTTTTCTGTTTCTCAGATAACGCAGCTCCTATACTGATTGTACCATTTGTTGGTTAAGAGTTGATTGTATACAAAATACACTTTGTAGAAGTCAATTTTTAGAAATAGTTTTTAGATGTTTTCATTACAGTGGGTTAGAACCATATGAGTAAGATGGTTGCAGTAATGTACAGTAATACATGAAGAGTTTCAATTTAATGCTTGGATGTATTTAGAGTACTTAAGGTAGGTGTGAAAATAACTAGTGGGTGAGGTTTTTAAAATAATGATATTTTGTAGCAATCACGACTCTGGTGTGTGTGCCACGGACATGGAGACCCACTTTACACCTCTGTCTCTGGGGTGAGGAGACATTGACCAGATCCAGTGGGATGATGAGAACCTCATTCCCACGGTATCACCCACAGTACACCATGTTGTGCTTCACATAGAGGTACCCAGTCCAGCCTAGGCTTATAATGAATTATCGCAAATTTATAATAAAATCTGAAATAGAAGCACAGGAAATAACAGCCTCTGTTCTTTGGCAGATGCTGGAGAGGAGCTCTCAGTTTTGTGATTCATTTGTTGCAGTTTTGTGCGGTGTCTGACAAAGCGAGGCCAGTCAAACTGTGACCTGTGGTTTGTGCTGCAGCTTTTATTAAATTTACAGTTAATACATGCCTGTGTATTTGTTGAATTCTGATACTCTCTAAAAACCTAAGTAACGCTATTGAATGATGATGATCAAATTTAAGAGGAGAAGAATTTGTACAGCACTAATCCTACCTTTTTATCTGTAATCACATTTCTACTGCCGTAAAATTGAGTACTGTTATACAGACCTAATGGCAGGGTTGAATTTTCAAATGCTTCACACTCTTATCTGATAGCTGTGTTCTGTACTGTTACCTGTCTGTGTGATGTATTTATAGAGTGCCAGTCACCATAGTATCTTCACGATGATTGCTACCAAAATTGAGAACTCTGAGGTGAAAATCTAATCAGGACTTTAGATAACAATGTCACACAGGAGCCTTCTGGTCTTTGCCTCTGTGTTCTGTTCAGATGAAGACTTTGATGATATCATGCTTGCTGCCATGTTATTATTATTTATTTTTGTAACAAGATTTCTATTTCATATCTTTTCCACTGCATGTTAGCATGTGTCAAAACAGTCCAAATCCTGTTTTGAACGTGTTCTCTCTGTTTATATCGGAAACAATGTATTAAAAATCACAGGCATTACTGGGCAGCTGAAATACTGAAACCAAAAGGGGAGACTGTCATTCTACAGCTGCTTCTGCCACAGGTATCTTGAGTATCCAGACAGATATTTTCATGAACTTCTTCTGACACTTCATGATAATGGGCAGATTAGCTGAAAATATTGTTTTCATCACATTGAAAATAACTGAGTCTTATGAGCAGAGTGATGGAAGTATGATTGACCAGTGCTGCAGACTGAATTGTGTTGGAAAAGGTGTACTACTAAAACTAGACAATGTTAGTTTATAATTGAAGATGAAAACTCTTTTAAGCAAACAATTCATCTAGTTTTCAGTTTGTTTGTATAGTTTATGTTCCAGCTCTTGGCATCAGTGTTTGCTGTTTACTCCTGCATGACCAGTTTGCCCAGCAGCCACATTTTGTTGAAAAGCTCCATATCAAGAGGGGAAAGAAAATCAATCCATTCTCAAAAACTGGAAGTTGAAAGTATCCCTTGTATCACAACTTTTTTTACATTGATAGAAGACTCATTCCATGTGGGCATCTTTCCCTTACTTATATGTGCATTAGATCAGGCTTGACCTTGGTATTTTATGGGAGAAATTTTTATCAATTCAGTGTTTTATTTTCACTGTTTCAAAGTAATCGGCCTTCTTACTGTCTGGGTCACTACAGCCATATATTATCATTCCTGCCCAAAGACTTGTGAGAGCCAAGACTAGCATGGAAAAGAGTGGGTTGTGACATAGGTTAAAAACAAAGGGTGTGTTGGGATGAAATGCCAGGATTTGGACTGGATCAGAGGTCTCAGCTGCTGGCTGGGGTGAGAGCTGCAGAGGCAGCAGCATATGGATCTCCTCACTGTCCTCATCTGCTTTCCCAAGTTTGTAATTGATGGTTATGTTAAATCATTATGTTAAAGCAGAACATTTCTCAGACAGATACATTCGCATTTGGATTTTCCTTCTCTGCATTGAATATTCTGAAGAGTACTGATCAACTGGGCAGCCTAACTAAAGGTTGCAAATACATAAAATTACCAGTATGGTAGGATTTGTGGAAAATGAAGTCTACGTGCAGATGGTTTTGGTCACTTGAGGCGAGGTGTCTTCATCTCTCCATTTGGTTTCCCTAAGAAATTTTGTCAAGAGAAACTCTGTGGTGTTTGGCATTCGAAGTCGTTATAGTTTATATTGTAATTCTCTAAACAGTTAATATGAGAGAACTTAGTTAGGGACCTAAAATCTAAATAGTTCTAGACATCCAAATTAATAAAGTAGAGGGTTTTTTTGTTTGTTTTGGGGTGGGGCTTTGTTTGTTTTTTTGTTGTTGTGTGGTTTTTGTGGGGTTTTTTGCAAGGAAACAACAGGAACTTTATGAATCATCCTTTCTATCCCAATGGGACAATGCCTGTATTCAAAGTCACTGAATTATATAAAGGTTTGTAGGTTCAGGACATATTTAAACACCTCAATATTGATTAACTGTCTAATTTTGATATGAAAATGGTGTTAAAACCATGCAGAAATCAATTGCTGAATGTTGGAGTAGCTTATTTTCAGAGCAGATCATATTTATCTGCTTTTTTTTTATGCTACTCTCTTTATGGTTGTAAGACTTATACAAATAGTTGCATTTTTGAATGGTTTGGAATACTGTATTTCAGTATTTATTATTAATAATATCTGTTATTAATAAAATGCTTTTGTTAAACTGTACTTTTATCAGTAAACTGTTTTACCTGATAGGGGATTAGCAGTCCTCTGTTTACTCTCTTTAAATAAAGAAGAATTTTATTAGGCATGGAAAAATAATCATTTTGTTTGTTTTAGTAGGTTAATGCTGTTACTTTTGTGGGTTCCTGATAAGCATGTGGCTGAAATGATGGTGATAATAGGTGGCCATGTAAATATGGGGATACTGTGCTATTGATATGTTGTAATAAGAAACTTGGTAGTTGTGGTTTCCTACCACAACTCAACGTGGTTCTTTTTTTTCCTGTTGAATTGCTTGATACAGTTTGAAATATGTAGTATAGCTTACATTAAAAGAAAAAAGAAAAGCCTATTCTGTACATGTGGTAAAATAAACAGAATTTGACGATGCATTCTCTGCTCATTTTCACAGCAGAACTGTAAGTGAAAACAAGACTGATCTCAAAACTACACTGGACAAACCACAGATGTAAACACTCTGTGAGGTGCAAACACAAGAGCTTAGTATAGACTTGCACTACAAAGCAATCATGAGAGTAAATAATATGTTTATGCCTATGTGATTTTCTGTTTGTGGTTTTATGAGACTGTCCAGTAGCTGTATTTCAAATGAGAAGACGAAGTAATTTGTATCAATTTATTTTGTCCTGCCAAATAATTTGCAATTTCAGGATATTATTAAATAAAAGGATTTAGCAGATGCTTCTGCTGTCCTTTCCTCCTGACGTTTTTAAAACCTACTTAGAGCTATCTTTATGCTCCCGTGGTGGTGCAGCTGAGACCCAAGGAGAGCATGTGGAGTGGTAAATCAGATGTTATGTCACACAGGGCAGCCAGGCTTCCTAAACAGTGGCTTGCATCACTGCTTCCATGATAGAGATCTACCTGCTGTTTATGACAGAGTAGAAGTGCCTTTGTTTCATTCTCATACCTTCATCTAAGCCCCTTTTAACATAATAGCTCTGTGCTGGGCTCTTGGATGATGCTTGTGAGGTGCGTTGGGTATTGTATGGCTTCGTGTAATTGTTGTTTCAGGGATGTGACAAGGCATCCGTGTGTGCAGCCTCAGCTCTCGTGGTTGTCTCACCTGGCTCTGTTTGCAGCACTCTGTGAATCAGTGTCCCTGTGCAGGGGCTCAGTGCCCCCTGCTCGCCCGGTCCTGCCTGACGGAGACGATGACTTGTTCTGAGATGTTCCCTCTGTGGAATCAGCTTTGTGGGTGCCTTTGCTGTGAGAAGACTCTTGGAGCGTGCTCTGCATCAGCACATTCCTTGGGTGGCTTTCTCCTCTCCCCGTGGCTCTGCTGCCTGCTCTGGCTTGGGCTCGCTGGCTGATGGCACATACCAAAAACCTGACGTTCCTGGAGCCACCCACAGCTGGAACAGAACCTCAGTGTATGTGCAGCTCTGACTGAACTGGTGAAAGACAGTGTAATCTAGGGCTAAATATGACACAGATCGATTAATCAGAGATCATATGAAAGGAAAATATGTTCACTAAATACCTACTCAAGCAGGCAAACAAACAGCACGTCAGTGTTCTGCATACCCAGATCTGTGGTTTGTCCAGTGTGCACCTTAGAGATCAGTCTTGCTCTTCTACCTGTAATTCTTCACAAAAAACAGCTATAGAATGGTAGGGTGAGCTTCTGTGTTTATTGTGCCTCAATCTGCAGCTATAGCTTGCCCAGTTTAAGTAGCAAACTGTTTTTCTAAATTTCGTTGGCAAATAACTTGTGATAGGATAGCAGCCTTTTTCTGTCTTCTCTGCTAGAAAGTGTTGGAGTAGGGATGGTGAAGATTGGCTTTGACTTCTATCAGCACAAATATATTGCTGGTGATAACATATCATATGAGTATGCTGCCTATCTCCCGTATTCTTGTCTCTAGTAAATAGCAATTTTTCAAGGAAGGTCTCAGAACTTGCCCTTCTGTTAATAGTCTGGTGGAGAGTTTACATACCAGAAAAGAATCCTGATTCTTCACTTGATAACATATTAAAGGGTTGTTTCTTTGTTTTTTTGTTTTTTTTTTTTTGAGGTTTGTGTTGGGTTTTGTAAAGAAAATTGGCAGCTATTACTTGTAATACATGTAACTAATAAATGTGAAATCGAAAACGTGCCTCTTGGACAGTCACACATTTTAAAAGCTCAGACAATGTGTACTGGTCTGCACCAGTTCTAACGAGGTTCCACCGCTTCGAAAATGTGGGGAGGGGCACTTTGCTCCTGCACAGAATACCTGCATTAGGATACAGCCATCTTCTCTGGAGATCATGGGGCTCCTTATCATTGCTTGTAACTTCCGGATTGCTAATTAACTGAGTTCCATTATAGTGCACTCTGCATCATATTCCGTGTTATTTGTGTGTTTATGCAGAATTATTTCTAAATAGGAGTTTTTAAGGTTATTCCATCATGAGGCATGAGTGAGAGACAGTGACAAAGAGCTTGATTCATTATGACTAACTGCAGGTGAACCCTGTTGTTATCCCTCATTCTGAGTGTTTCTGTGACTCAAAAAGGACTCCATTAAAATACCATGACGTCAGTAGAGTATTTTAAATGCATAGGAAAGGATAAAGTCTAGAAATCATCATAATAGTATAAGTGTCTATTCATATAATTTTAGACTGAATAAAGCATTTGTAGATCTTCTGATTTTCATTTATCCTCTGCGTGGGTGAGATGTGGTACCAAGGATATGTTTTACTTTCTGCTCCCCCAGATGTAACCCTTTCTCTTTTAAAATAAATGCAAAAGAAGGAACAATATCCATGGAGGACAGTTATTCTGGACTTTTAGACTAGTGCAATCAGATTGATACTTGGCAGCTACAGTGAGTACAACCAATGCGCCACAAATCTGACACAGAATTTTGACAGTGAGAAATCTTGGATCTTCTACTTCTTTTTAACAATATTTTTTTCCCAATTCTTATTTTGCTCATTCTTAGAGTTTTGCTTCATCTTCCACACTTCTATGGAAGGAAGCGGTCTTTGCATTCTGTGCTGCCAAAGGAAACGGCCATTTGTTGATTTAACAGGATAGAGAAATGGTTGTGAAACTCCTTGAGGAGAAGGAGGGAATGGTGGCCAGGGAACACTGATAAATATTTACAGTTTGAGGATCAAGTGTTTTCAGTGTCTCTGAGTTTAGGAACTCCATCTTTTGGTGGCGAGAGGCAGGTGTAGAAGGGGGTGAAAATACATCTTATTCCCATTTAAAAAATTTCCCCTACATTTTAAAGAACGGATCTTTGGTTCTCATTTGATCAAAGAACGAGGCATGTCCATCTTTGCTTCTCTATTTGGTTTGTTTATGGTGCCCAAGCAAAGAACTCCTATCTGCAGCCTTTTTCCCCAAAACTCTAGTAGCCAGGGATCTTTGAATGCAGAAATAAAAAATTTCAGATGATGAATCTCAGTATGTATGCTAGAGCAAGGCCAGTTGCTTATTGATCCCAGCTACTGAAGTTTTCCCTGTGAAGCTGATTTATGTTTATCTTAAAAAAAATAATCAATCAATGAGACAAACAAACTGAACTTCATGTAAGAACTGATTTAAAACATATTCAGCTTTTTCTTTCTCATCCTTGCTTTGTAAGAAAATCTTCTGTGGACTCAAAAGGAAAGGGTGCAATCCTGCTCTCGCACATAGGAATATACTCTCTTTGAACAAGAGAGTTGTATCTGCTTTTGAATTGAGCTTCATAAACTTGCTGGGAAAAATTCAACTCAGAGGGTGTGTTTTGAAATAGTAGTTTCTTGGGCACTGAACCATTTATTTCCTAAATGAAAAAAAAAACCCGAAAAAAGCCAGTTCTTTGTATCTGCTGACAAGACAAAGGAGTCAGTGCTGCTGCTGCTACGTTATGTGAGGACAGGCTGTGGTGTTAGTAGGTGTTAACTCTGGCTGGTGGAAAACACCAGTTCTGCTGGGCCTCTTGTCCTTACCAGCAGCAACACATTTGCCTCACTGGTTTTGTCTGTACTTTTAGTAAATAAATGAATGATTGTTATGTTTTCTCTAACTCAGAAACCAAACAAAACTGAAGGAAAATGCTACATTCAGCTGAGAAGGAGTAGATAATCTTCATGTCTGAAGTGTGAAAGAACTGACACACAAAATTGCCAGTCTGGCAGAAAAGTTTGGGTTGTTTTTATAAGTATCTTATATTGGGGAATTGATTTTTCTTGAGAAAAGAAGACATAAGAGACCTGGAGTATCTATGATCTAACAGTAATAATGGAAAGAGCAGTGTGAGAAAGAAAACTGTGTTTTTCCAAGTGTGGCTGTACAAACACTGGCCATGAGTTTAGATTAAGAATGAGAAGAAATCTTTTCTCTCCAGAGGGCTGAGTTGCTGAGGCAGCCTTCCCATAGGGAAGGAGCAGTAGCCACCTTTAAGGCTCAGAGTTGGTGCTAACTTGTCATGTCATTGGGTGAAATATGGGCCATGGGGTTGGCTGTACTTTTAATCTTGTTTAATGTTGTCCTTTTAGGTTTTATCTTTACATTCCTAAATAGGTGATACTGAATTTGTGTTATGCACTCTCTGAGTCATCAAGTGAGTCTGTGAGACTCAGGACAAGGCAACCACAGATGTGATAGTTACTTGCACACTTAGTAAGAATTTTGGAGTATTGCATAACAGCTAGTCAAGAAAATTCATGTCCGAAGTCTAATTTTATAGTGGAAAACTATTAGAAACGAAATTTATAGATGGTGGGTAGTTATTTAGTATCTCTTAGTGAATGTGGAGAGACTTAGTTCTTCCTTCAGAAGTGGTGAGCTTTGCCTTGGTAGTACTGAGAAGGGAGGGAAAGGCCTTTAAGCATCTGAAAGAGGTGGTGGAACAATCCACATCTGGAACTTTGACAGTCTCTAGAAGTGTGGTATTAAATCATTAGATAGTTTGTCTTGATGTGGGTGTTTTGCAAGTGCACATCAGGTAATCATCTGCTTCCTCACCTCCATGCTCTGCTGACTGGTAACTGCCTCTGTTTTTGAGAACACAGCATTCCCAAGCAATATGCTTTGTACTGTAGCCTGTGATGTTCATTTGTATATATTTTTAGTTAAGTGTGGAAAAAAATAACAGCATAATTACTCATCTATTCTCGTAGGGAAATTTCTACTGTCCTCTATTATCATCATTATTATTAACATCATATCTTTCTAATTGATGTAATGATTTTTTTCCCCCCTGTATTTCTTTTTCCAGGCCTGTTATATGATGGAAAAATGTAGGTGGTGTGTTTTTTTCATTTTCAACAAAGATTATCTGTTGGCTTCTTGAAATGGTCCTCTGGTTGGAGTATATAAAATTGAAACTTGATTCAAGTAATTTTCTTCAAGAAATTGCATGAAATAAGGATAAAACTGTGTAGAAGCTGTATTTCAGCAAACAGTACCTTGAGAATTCTTCAACTGGAGTGGAATCAGTGTAGTTATTGTTTACAGCAGAGCTGGCCCAAGTGTGTGGCACAGAGTCAAAGTCCTGCTAGATCCCAGGTCTCTTTGAAAGCCTCCCATTCATAGCACTGGGCATGGCACGCTGATGTTTTTGGAAGTGATCATTTGGCCGAACTGGTTTTGAGTTTCAGACTTAAGAAGTCTTGAAATTAATCTCAGAAGTTCAAAAAAATTTAGCAATAACAAATATCTGCTCATTCTGAGGTTTTAAAAATTAGATGGCGCCTTCTGAACACTGCTAGCCTCATGTTTAGATCTCTGAGTATTTGCATTTGCAGCATGATTTTGTGGGAATTACTGAGCTCTTAAATGTACTGTGAAGATCTGCTGCTTGGTTGTAAGGCAGTTTAATTGCAAAAATCTTACTGTCAAATTTCATTGCTGCTATTTCTTAATATGTCCCAGGACAGGTATATTAATTTTGTGCTATTAAAATGTTATCAAAAACCAGTGTAGAATTTTTCTGCAGAAGATTCTAGCTTTCTCTTTTGTTGAAGAGTGCGTTGAAATAGTTGAAAGTTAAACTTTGAAGCAGGTAGGTGACTGTAGCTGATGTAAAAGTTTTCTTCAAAACCTCAATTGTCCAAAGTAATTATTCTGCCTACTTCAGCTGCTAAGTACTAACAATGGGATTTTATTCGTTTATGCTCGTGCATCAGAATGGATAATGAAGTATTTTATCTGGGTGAAAAGAAAATATTTTTCTTGTTAAGTGGACGTTAGAAAAGGGAATACATGAGGCTTTTGTAGCATCCCAGACCCTTGAAGCTCGATGACAATGCATTTAGTCTTGGCCTCATGGATCAAACACTGGTTTTGGTGTACTGGTTTGAAAGATATGGGCTGGGGTCTGACTGGCAGGGAAGCACATCTCTTGAAAAGGACCAGAGGGTCCTGGTGAACTGAAACATAAAAACCTGGGGTGAGGGCCTGCACAGTGGTCAGTACCTGACACACTTGCCCTGTGAGCAGAGGCTCAGGGAGCAGAACTTGACCAGCCTGGTGAAGGGAAGACTTCAGAGGACTTGACAGCATCCCCAGTACCTGTGAGGAGATGGAGCCAGGCTCCATCTGGACTGGAGTTCACAGTCAGAGGTTAAGAGGTAACAGGCACAAGCTGAAATGAGAGTTTCAGACTGGGTGTAAAGAGAAAAAAAAAACACTTTGAGGATAACGGAGTATTGGAAGAGGTTGCCCAAAATCCTTATGGTTTTTAAGACCTGACTGAAGAAAAGCCCCAAGCAAGAAGTTCCTCAATTTGGTGTAGCCTGTACTTTGAGCAGAGGTTGGATTAGAGACCTCCTGATGTTCCTTCCAACATGGATGATCCTAGGGTTTCACAAGGTGAATAGGCAGCAAAGATCAAGCTGATCCTCCTTGCACTGTTGTAGAAAAACACTTCTGGAAGACTGGCATTGCCTCAGCCTTTGCCTGGCAGGCCCTTCAGTGGGAGAATGAAGCACTTGCTTCCCATCCAGGATAACCATCTCTGCTCTGCTGGGGAAGAGTTTGCTCTCGAGTGGGAGCGAGCTGGTCACTGTGACCTGTCTAGACCACGGTGATTTAATACAGCTGTCTGGATCCCCCTGCCTTTGCAGATGCATATTAACTCATGACATCCTAAACCAAACGATTTTTGTTTAGCTCCATGTAACCTTGCTGTAAGGGATTTCTAAAAAGGAGCCCATCAGTTCGGTTTGGCAGTTGTTACAGTGTAGAAAATGTGTGTGTAAAGACTATTTGAAACTCTAATCTCCAATGTGTGTCACTGGTACCCGTTAGCTTTTCATATATGGGACTTGCCTGTTGCTTCTATAATTAAGTTTTAGAGTTTCTTCTTTCGTTCTTCAGAATTTCATCCACATGATAATTCAGTTTTTATTCTCTATAGTACTCTTTAGAGAAATTCATCCAAAGGAGGGTAGTTCAGACATCAGAATTTCCTAGAAACCCTGTTGTGTTTGATACATAGAAAAACAAATCATAGTAGCAGCACAGATTTGGAGATGTAAAGTAGTTTTCCTAGAAAATAAAACTCATTGTGCATAGCATTCTTGGAATAAGGTTTTTGAAGGAAGCTTTTAAATTCAGTAGATGTTAATTATTGCATTCTACATTTCTTCTTCCTCTGTAATTTGATGGCAGTTGTTGGTTGCATGAACGGAGAAAAGTGCCAGTGTGTGAGAGGAATGGGGAATGTGGTGAACTTTAAAATCATTTACTGGATAATCTGAAACTTTCCAGACTCCTAGTTCCAACCTAAATCTTTGTGGTGTGTGATGGTACCCAAAATGTTCATGTATTGTGGGATGGTTTGGATTCTACATTTAAGACACTAGAAAAGGATCTGATTTTCAAAGGATGGATGTTCTAGTTATGACAATGAAGCCCTTTAAAATGTCACGTGCCCAAACCCCTCCCCCAACCACCATCTGTGTTGTAATAAATTAAGCCTTGACTGCTTAGTGCAGTCTGAGAATATGAAGTGTGAGAATCATCATGGTAGTGATTCAGATCATTACTACACGAGGGTGGCCTAATTAAATTGCTTTGTTGGGCAGGAAAGGACAGGACCTAAACACTAAAATGGAAAATAACTCATGATTGTCTTCCAAAACCCAAGATTCCACTGTCGTTAAGACCTGCTCCAGACACTGAAAGGAGTAGTAGGTTGAAAAAAAAGTATCACCACCTTTATATCTTAGTACATTTCAAAGAGACTTTTTTATTCTTATTAAAATATTTTACAATCACATCAATTTATTAATCAGAAGTAATTAGCTTTTCCAGTTTTAGAGACAT
This sequence comes from Orthonyx spaldingii, assembly GCA_013397795.1. Lineage (NCBI taxonomy): Eukaryota > Metazoa > Chordata > Aves > Passeriformes > Orthonychidae > Orthonyx > Orthonyx spaldingii. The sequence continues at coordinate 2,128,324 of VZTJ01005188.1, read as the reverse complement.
TAGTCACATATCCTAGAGAATATGGATCAGGACTTCTTGCATATGGCAAAAACATGGTGCTGCCTTTATGGAAATGGTGCTTTCCCTGTGTTCTTTTGTATTAGTTAATAGAAACCCTCCTTGAAAGAAAAAGGATACTCATCAAAGAACGTTTTATGAAACAGAAAAAGAGAACTCATAAACCCTGTTGGATTCCAAGAGTTATTACATTTTACATCATATACAGTTTATTTTCCCAGATGCCACAGTTAAAAATAATATATTTTTAATATTACTTGGAGGATTCTACAGATTCATAACAGCACGTGACGTGTTAATATCCTCTATGACATCCTACTGGTCATATCCAACTGTGATAAACAGTTGTAAGTGCTATAAAAGTGACATCTATTATAAAAATAAGGATAATGCAAAAGGATACAAACAATCTCTTAAATTTGTAAAGACTGTTGCAAATCTTGAATGTTAATTTGAAGAAAAAAGTACATGCTAATGCTAAGTTTATGCCTTCAGTTAATAGTCCTTTATTCCTTCAGGAAAAAAAATCAAGCAGCTATACTTTAAATGAATTTAATGAACTGCAAAGACTGACATTTTCACTATAAAAGTCACACTTCATTTAATGAAGTAGTTAAATATTGATGCTATATTAAAATACAGGCTGAATAAAAATGACAATATGGTTTTCAAAATAAGAATTTGAGCTGTGTTTTTTCTTGTTATATTGAAAATTTCATGAACTGAGAAAAGGGAAATACAACAGAATATCTCCATAATAAACACAAGACCCTTTGTTGAAATAACATTAAAGTTGAAAGACCCAAACCTGTAAAAGTAAGGAAATCAAGTCACCATGCTCTTAACTCAGCATCTTTGTGCTTAAACACTGAATATTTAAATGAATGGAACCAACAGGATTTTCTAAAATTTTCAAAAGTTCTTGGAAACAAAGACACATTGCAACCTGTGCTGCAGGTGATACATAAAAGGCCATGTATTTACCCAGGATGAATAGTCATATCATGATATTGTTTGATCTTAATTCCAAGTAGTTGTGTTTTAAGTGCTGTGATTTTGATGGCCATATTCTGGAAAAGCTGTGTTGCCTGTGTTGTGGCTTCCACACATTTCAGTTGATATAGTTTGAATTTTTAATGTAATTTTTACACCTGCACTTTCACCGTAACACCGTAATATTTACAGTGGGTGAAGGAATATTGCTGGCAAGCATGGCTGAGGTGCTTCCCAGCTCCAACACCTGGTAAGGGAAAAAGAAAACAAGAATGAATCTTACCATAGATATGAATGGGACCAATGATTGAATGATGGTATGATTGTCTGCACTTTGATGGATTGAATTATGTTGTAATGTACTTCATAAAGCTGTACCAATTCTGACATCAGGCTTCTGTGTATAGTAAAACACCGAGGATGACATCTTTGGCTCATTGAAGTCAATGGCAAAACTCACATTAATTTCAGCCGTCTGTAATTTCATTCTCAGTAGCTGACTTATAAAACAATGGCAAATTGATTTAGTACATTTTCTTCCCCCTGGGAAAGAGCTCTACTCCATGTAAAATGATTTGTCTTTTGACTTTCATGCTCTTACTCTGAAAATACGGATTTTAATTTAGCATAAATACAGTCTGATTTCCTTCCCATATCTATGAGCATGTAAACATCAAAGGTGATAAAAGAAAGTGGAGCTATTTTGAAAGTGCTAGGTTGTATGATAGTTATATACACAATTGCTAATTGAAGCTGGTGATGAGGAAGGCAGTTTTCCAGTGGAAGACTGTTGAATTCTTTCTGTGACTAGCAGCAACCATGTGTTAGTAGAAATCTGGTTTAGATGTTTGGTTTTTTTCCACTTACATGCAAAGTTTTTTTAAAAAAGTAACAACAAAGAAAACACTGGAATTTGGAGAACTAGTTATATAAATGTATTGGTATTTGGAATACATGCAGTATTTGTGTTTAAGACAGTGATCTTCAAAATTCTTTATAAGATGCTAGATCAGCATCTAACTGTACAGTGATGTGTCCTGGTATTTTGGCACAGCAAGCTCTGAAACATGAGCTACTTAATAGAACATAAAATTTTGTAGGCTATTACATAAAATCAGCAAAATTTACCTAGAATTAATAGAGCATTGAGAATTTCTTCCTCCTCTATACATCCTTCCAGAAAAATGAAGGAAATGGATGTCAAATACATGTTTATGCTCTTCATTGGCCTAAAGTGGTTCAGGTTCTGCAGTAGCCGTGGCTGTGGCTGATCTGCTTCTTGCCTAAGGCAGTGCTCCCAAGGATAAAGCACAGCCCCAAAGAGGGACCTTTGGTGACATGTTTAGGAATCTGTTTCCTTCTGTAGGTAAATCTTCAATTGTAAAAGGTACTTGAGAAGGTATTTCTATACTGCAGAAATTCAATACTTATGTATTAGAATCATAATAGTAAAACTCTGGCAGTGCTGCTGTCTTTAACAGTTGTATGGGGAAAATGTTTTATTAAACACTAATTTCACTAGTTATTTAAGAAGTAGCTGGCTTTGCACACATTAATCTCTTTTTCTTTTTAATTCAAGGTTGATGGTCTAGGTCTTACACATTGTATTTATGAATAGGGCACTCAATAACTATGCAAAATATCTATTTCTCTCATGGGAATCTGTGCTTTGATATATTCTGATCCTTATTAAATTTAAACAGGATCAAATTTATACAGCTTTGGCAGAGATTTATTAAAATACACTGAGTGGACAGCTTGTGGGAGTGCAGTGTGCTGTAATAACATATGCCTCTTACCAGAGAATAGTAATTATTGGGAATCAAATAAATCTGTAGGAGGTTAAGTATATATGGAAAAGATATCAATTGTAGTTTTCTACAACCAGACACAAGTACTGTCTGAAGATTTGTTGCTGTATAAAGAAGTGAACCACCCTTATAAAACCCTAAATATTCAAAATGTCATTTACCAACAAAGCTAATGTTCATCCAAGTCTTCAAAAAATGTTAATGACATTTGCACAGTAGCATTAAATTCATTATTTAATGCTCTTCATCCACATAAGCAGCTATTCACATTTATACCAAAGATTTATTAAGGGTAATTGAAAACTGTTTGTTACAAAGTTTTGTAAATTTCTTTTCTTAATCAAAGTCATCATGTCCTTGGAAAGGAAAATGCAGAATAATGGTTGCATATTAAATCGAGAAAAAATAAAGTTAAAATACATCATATCATGTCTATCATTAGTCCAGAGTTCAGCTTGGTTTAAGATTAGATGTAAATTATTATATGTGATAATTTCACTATGCTGAGAACTGAAAAGTTGATAGGTGTGCTGGGAAAAGGAGTAACTTCTGGTATAGCTTTGGGTTTGATGAAGCTGCTGTTATTTTGTGATACAATTCTTTGGAATTTCAAAGCCTGAGACATGTAAAAATAGTAATTTTTCTCACTAAACATTGAAAACAGACAAACCAGCTGTCGGTGGGTAGGTATGAGGGCAAAACCAAATATTCTATCCATCTTCACTGCTACTGTGAAAAAGATTCCTGTTTACAGTTAAAGAGAGGAGAATTTGGTGGAATGTGTTCTAGTGTGAGTCATGGGGAGGTTGTGCAGTGCTCTCGAAAACACAGCAGGCAGGGGGCTCGGGTCTTTTGTGGTTTGGATCTCCCAAACAAATTCCCTTTGGAAGGCCACAAAAGAGGTTTCTTTGATGCTGCCCTGGTTCCTTCAGTTACATGTGGAGTTTCCTACCTTGTTGTCCATCAGTCTTCTGTAGTCATTAATCGAATCTAAAATAGATTGGCTTTTGAAGCTGTAGTTGAAAATCTGTAGCTTTTGTGCTGTAGTAATTTGTAATAAGCCATTATCCTGATTTTTATGGGTTAGGGATGTTTGAAAGTCAGCAATATCCAAACGGACAGTTCTGGATGTGCCGGGGTGTGATGCAGCACTGAAGCGACCTTCGGGCTCTGGGCTTTCCTAGCGATGTTTAAGTGAATAGAACTTCATTTGGACTATTCTCCTTCCATTTCTCCCTGTGGCATGAAAGATACGGAGTAATTTCAGCAGGAAATGTATTTCTCAGGGCTTATTATGTTAAGACAGTGACTTTTTAAAAGAAAGTGCATTTAGATAGAGATTATATTTGATTTAAAACTGCTACCATCAGAATTCCTCTGCATTTTATTATGAACATCTAGTGAAAGCCATCTAGTTTCTTGGTAAGAAATTTAAAAGATATTAATTTTGGTAAAACTTTTTGTAAGCCTTTATGCTTGAATAACTGTATCTTTTTTTTTTTTTAAATTCACTTATTCACATTGATGTGGATGTGATATAAATGTAGCTTACTCCTTATTAAACTCATGGTGGTTCTTTTATTAGTCTTTTCTCCTGTTCTTCTTTCATCCTACGTTTCCAAATGCAGTTCAAGATTTTTCTAAATAAGCTCATGAAGCCTGATTACTTCAGGCTAGGAAGTGTATTCTCTTAAAATAACACATGTTCTGTTTCTGTCCTTTACTACAGAAGAAACAGTGTGTATTTGTTCAAATAAAAGTCAGGGCATTTGGGTTCCAATCGCATTTCAGTTATCACATGGCTGTGTGACCTTGGGCATTGTTTGTGGTGCCTGTCCCTCACTGGCTTGTTCTGTGAAAGTACAGATGGTGATGATGATGATGATAAATAGGGACCTCCTGGTAGTGCTCTGGAGTTCAGTTCCTGGCTGTTGTGTTGGGCTTTGCAGGCATTTCCACACATTTTCATGCATATTATAACTCTGCATAACGTATTTTGGCATAGATGAGGTATATATGTATATATGAGGTGTATCAGCAGGTTTCACCACAATCCTGTATACATTTCACAACAATGAGGCATCTTTTGACATTACTGGGAGTTTTGTTTCCATTTGTGATTATAGTAGAATAAAGGTGTGAGAAGTAGGAGCAAATTCTTTTTCTTAACTCCACGGGTGTTTTGACTCAGAACGTTTATTTCTGTGGAAAATTTTCATGTTTAAGTCTGTATGGAGTCAAGTAATTGTGGAAGAAAAGTGGGAATCAGATGTGCTGCAGCCCTAAGAAAATGTTAATCTTGTTTGTTAAATATTTATAGGTCATGCTCTTTATTGTCTAAGCCAATTAAAGAAAACACAGTGTTTTGCAACTGACTCCTGTTGTGTTTTCTTTGAAATATACTAATTTCCTTTGGTGCAGTGTAGATTAAGACTTATTTGCTTATAAATAGACATAAGACTGTTTCTAGTTTAAACACAGGAGATTTATTGTTATAAAAGATAGGTTTATTTATTAATGGAGGGTAGCCACATTACACTGGTTTATATTTACTTTTATTAAATCTGGTATGTGATAGAGCAAGATTTAAACATTCCAGGGTTTAAACTCTTTTATAAGGATGCTCACCTTTTGAAATTATTTCCTCTTTTAATGTCTCAAATCGAATGTATAGAGACAAGCTATTAGGCTATACATTTATTCATTCATCACAGTAAATCAGGTTGGCATGGTGGCTTATAAAAGATCTTCATCTATATTGGTATCTTCAGGGTCAAATAGTCATATTGCTTCTTGCTTTGAATTGTTGCTAGTGGCTGCATACTCTTCTACAGGCCCTAGCAGAGGGGAAGATTTGTGATTGTACTGAGGGGATTATTAAGGATTTTAAAAAAGGTACTTTTGCGTCTGTAACTAAAATGTCTCTTGACTGCAATAGTTGGATGTTTTGTATAATGCAACAATAAAATTTGTTTGGAGATGTGAAACAATTTATGTAATTTATGTATGTCATGGGTTTGTGTAGGTTCTACGAAGACAGTGTAAGCTAAAGGCAATAGCCTTGTGCTGTTAGAAGACAGCTCAATAATTGTTCTGAAATGTCAGTGGCTGTGACATTCTCAAAACACTGACTTTCTCTTGAGTGATATCTATTTCATCTCAGATTCACAGTGATTAATTAATAATGCTGAGCTAGTGAAAGTTTTAATTTGAAGATAACATATGAGGTACAAGATATTAATTGCCCCAAAGATAACATGCTAATTAAAAGGTTCACACACAGTCATCTAAGGTTAACTGTGCGTTGAGATACTTGGAACAGAAACCTAATTATAATCTCATATCTGAATGCTGCATTTTTTGCAAAGGTAGCATCTTTTGTGCTTTCTGATTTGCTTTTCCTGGGGAAGAATTCTTGGTGCAATGTTCCTTTTGCAGTAAAGGTAGTTCAAAAAGGAAACAGGCATTGTAAGCCAAGGATTTAGAGCAGTATAAATAGTTCTGTGTTGAGTATTAGTTCCAATTGCAGTTGGGAAGATTGTCTCCAAACAAATAAAGTCCGTTTTGAAGAGAAAACACAAACTTCTCACATCTTAAAATAAGGGAGGTGTTTTCACCTGGTAGAGGCTTCATATTTAGATAGAGGAGTCTGTCTGGAGTCTGTCTCCTGGGCCAAGCTCTGTCTCATTCTCTTAGCCAAAAAGGGAAGGAGAAAATGCAAATCCTGTGGCTCTCCTATGATTTATTCTGTTGCAGTGCAATTTTCCAGCACAGCAGTTTCTACCGTTCCTTCCTCTGTCCTCGGCAACCTTTTGGAAGTTTCAGAGTCACCTTATCCAGCTCACAAGAGTGAAGGGAAAGCTCCTGGCTCTGGCAAGCTTTGGTTTTCGTCTGTGGGCAGGCGGCATGTCGGAGCTGGTCCAGGCTCAAAGAGAGACACTCGTGCCAGGAGTCATGTAAACAGAGAACACATGTCATACAAGTGTCATGGCTTGAGGTATAAACATTATCTCACACTGAACGTGCATGACTTTTTGCGTGTTCTCCATGCAGGGCTATGCAGTGGAAATAGACCTTTTGTTCTTCCCAGATTAAAATAAAGCCAGCAACTTCACACCAGCATAAAACTAAGTGGTAGTGTAAGTGAGTTTGGAATTCTTACCTGCATGAAGTAATGGCTCTGGACATTGGCTGTGATCTCACACCAGTGTTAACGTTCATTCTTTGTTGGCTCAAAGGGAGCAGCCATTCTTAAGCTCTATAAACTATTTATAACATTCACTAACTCCAAGTGCAGAGGTAGTATCACTTTTATTTTAAATCATCAAAGTGAATAATGGAAAAAAGTCTCTGTTCAAAAGAATTAAGCAAATATTTAAAGAATATAAATCTTCAGTCTTGGCTTTCTCCAGCGCTACCATAGGCAGCAGCAGCTATCTCTGCTCTGTGCATATATAGATATATATATAGATATATATATGTATGGGGAGATAGTGAATTGCACATGAATACTGTATGTACAGCTAAAATAGCTTCATATTCCCTAATATTCTGCATTGCACAGTCATGCTTGTACTAAGGAAAAAAAAAGAAGTCTTAACTTACTTGAATCAGACAAATCAGTTACCACAATAAAATCCATGAGTTGCTTCTTATGAGTACGGATTCTGTAGGGCAAGAAGGAATTAACCAAATCATTTTAATGCCATCTAGAAACCTAAATGGTTCAGAAGTTTATATGATAGTGTGTTGGACTGAGGTCTAGAAAGAAATTGTCTAAATCCAAAAGTATGAGCTTTAAAATTCTCTGCTTCAGTGTTCTTTTCCCTTAAGTCCATGGGAACGTGTAATTTTTCTCAAAAGTCTTTTTAAGTAGAAAAAGTTCCTGTGTTCTACAGGTAGACAGCAATGCCACCATTTATCCCTGTCCTTAGAGATTTTGGTGCTTTTGGCTTATTCACATTGCCTTTGGAACCACAGTCCTTTAAGTTTTCCTACTTACATTTTGGCATTACCTAAAATCTATACCCTGTGATGTTAGAAATTTTACTGTTTTCATTAATTGCTCAGGGCCAAGCGTTACAGAGAAGTTAAGAAACTTGATCAAGGTCACGCAGACTCAGGTGGCAGAACCAGGAACTGCACATGTATTTCCTTAGCTGTAATTCCATCCTTCCTCTCCTAGTAAGTGTTTCTTAGCAAGATGTAGAACTCTACAGGTAACTCCACTGAGACTGTTAAATGTGTATCAGTGGTTTCCAGGGAAGAAATTAAAAAGCTGCCTTGGACTGTAATCAGTAAAAGTCCCCGGGCTGGTTACAGTTCCCTGGGCTCAGGAGATTGCACTCCTGTGCAAGTGGTGTTAAAGCTATTTCCCCCTGTCCCTTGGCACAGGTTGGGGTCTTGCTGGGTTTCCCCATTTGTGTCTCTGAAGCCTCTCTAACTCTTCAGGGAATCATGTTCAAGAAATAAATAAAAGAATCTGTCTTCCAAGAGTAGTGATTCCAAATCAGGCCTAACAGATGTGAGAGTACTTCTTGTGCCATAAAAATTAAAAATGCACAGGAATATGTTCCTGTTGGTTATTGCTCAGGGATAGAAACACTTGCAGATATGATTTTAACTTAAATGGCACTTACTATTGTTTAAAAAAAAAGCTCAAAATGAGCATACATAGATGTACAGATTCAGATTAGCAAAGTTATATAGGGTTTCTCATAGGGTATTTGTATTTTTAGTGAAGTGCATTTACTTGAACTGGACCTTGTTTAGGTGCTCTTAATATTCTTTTCTGCTTTCAAGAACAGACCTTAGCATCTAATAAATTGCAAATTCATTTCATCCAAAATAAAAAGAGAGCTGAACGACCAGCTTTTTGTTGAAGCAGTAAAAGACAAAGATATTACCCTTTGAAAATCAAATCTTTAGTTTATGGGTTGTTTTTTTTTCTTATGTAGACTTCAAAATACACTAAGTCCTATTAGAAAAGGTAATGTTTGTGAATATTTTCCTGAAAAAACACTGAAGTGTGTGTTATACTTAACATTGCATTAAATTCATTTCTTGGCATTCAAAATACCATTTTTTTTCAAAGCAGTTTATTTGTAACATCTGAATTTTTAAAAATAATCTATATTTCATAGTCAATAACATTTTGGTCCTTTTCAGCCTGGAGATGTCTGGGTAACAAAAGCTTGATATGGTTGGTGCTTCAGTTCACCGAATGCCAGCACTTAGGACTGATTTGGTTTTTTGTTTCTTTTTTTAACAGTGTGGTTCCACGTAAGAAAGATCCTCTTCTGTAGACAGTACTTGCCATCTTCGCTACAGAAATAAGTGTAATGACTTTTGGAACAGAATGCTGAAAGTGCTTATTTGAGTGGAATGGGTTGAATTGTCCTATCCCATTGAGCAAGTGATGGTGAACGCATTGTCCGGTGGTGTGACAAATTCCAGGCTTTGAAAGTAGAGCCTTTAGGGCAGTTTACTTGATTGTGGTAACAGCAGAAGTTAAGACAGTTACTTAACAGCTCCGTCTTTCAGTATTTCACAGAGGTTATTATTCTGGAGTCATTATCCCAGAGATCATTATTTCATTGTAGCAGAGGTTCACATGAGAAAATCTTGGAGATGATGCTTCAAGGAGTTACTGTCTTGGCAAGTCACACGCAGGTGTTTTGGTTCAAAGCTGGCAATTGTGCTGCATGAAGACACCAGTCCAGTCCCATGCTAACACAATAGTCAAGGGTCAAAGGACCTTTTCTAGCAGTTTTTGATCAGCTCCCTCTAAAGGGAAGTGCTGTTATGAGTATTACTGAAAACAGCATGTCAGTGACAGCCCTGGAAACGATCACCAGCAACTCCTAGCACGGTATGTCATGTCAGAAGTACCACAGCCAGTGTAGAAAGTGTTAGGTGGAAAAAAATCTGTTTAAACAAGCTGTAACAAGAGCTAAGGCAGATTAAGCTACTACAATAAATGAGGAGGAGATGCTCAATGAAATTATATCCTGAGGACAGTTTGGTTCAGATGCAAATATATTACTGCCTCTAAAGGGAAGCAGTGTAGGGTTTTTAAAATTTTGTTTAAGTGTAATAAACATTTGGCTTAATTAACTGGTTTGGTGATTCAGGGCTGATTATTGGGGAGGAAAAAACAAGGAACTTGAATTTTGAAGTCTCATTGTTAGAACTCAGCTGTGCAGACAGAAGGTGTGTATGTGGAATACATCATCATTGCTACTCTTGGGGAGTGCAGCAATGCCTACCTGCAAGTAGTTAAAATAGTGGACAAACAATTGCCAAAATCTGGGCTTCTCTAAGCCATACCTGTGAATGAGACTGATGCAGATGGGCTGAATTCACTCTTCCTTGTAGCCCAGGTTGTTCCAAGCATACTGAACATAACTGGGAAAGAATTCTTTCCTTTGCAGGAACTGGAAACATGCTAGGTATAGCTCTCATGAAAGTCAATTACTTTCTAGGCACAATGCTATGAAAGTGCTTAAATTTTGAATGTGTCCATTGTAGTCTTTCCTTGCCAGCTTTTTTTATTGATGCACATTTCATAACTGGGTTCAGTGTCATAATGCAGTATCACCGTATTTGTTAAAAGAGTCCATGTGTAAAAGGCCAATTTTGAAGAAGGGAAGGCTGTAGCTGTGCATACATAATGGTTTGAAAGCCCAAGACTGCATCATATGTGCAGTTTGTTCTGACAGAAGTTAGTATTCACTAGGTAATTGGTTTGCCTTCTCCCTTGAATGTGCTACTTTTTCTTGCTAATGTTATAGTTACTATTAAATGCTCTCCTAATGACCATTTCTGATGCCCTGCTAGCATAGCAAGCAGCTCTATAGTCCACTTCAGGTATAAATGAGTTTTCTGTGGTTTTCCTCCCTGATGTCAGCTCCTGTATTGTAATGATAAAGAGGAAGAGAAAAGCCACGACAGCTTAAGTTTTCTACTGCTTTGTACTGAACAGTGCTTAAAACATTTTACAGAAAGAACAAGACAACTTATTCCTGTATTTGTACTTGATTTTTCTACTGGAATAGCTGTGTTTGGAGGGGACTTCAAGGGTCTCAATATTAATGTCTCCTCCAACAGTAAGAATTTATCTCTTTGAATTTTGTGGAATTATTGTAATAACTTCACTCCTTGTCTAAAATTTCAGATTTTTGCCATTATTATAACCTCTGCTAATGAAAATGTCCATTAAAGTGTCACAAATATTTTAAATGCATACTCATGCTGTGCTTGAAATGCTGCACATCATTTTCTTAACTAAGCCATTAGCATTGGTATATGCTGTTACTTTGCAAATCTTCACTTCAGCAATTTGTACATGTCAAATTTAACCACTGCACAATACCTAGGAGTAATAAAACCATCTGAGTTTAGTGCTGTCTGTACACACAGCTCTCGGTATCTCTTTTGACACTTGATAGCAATCGTGCTGCTAGATATGTTTTTCACTGTATAATGCAGAACACAGGTCACCTATTCTAATCATGGCTTCTCAGAACACAAATCCATTAACCTGTAGTGATAACCCTGCTGCAAAGACTCGACACAAACAATGCTGCGCTGTGAATGATAGAGTTCATGACTGAACTGCATTTGAAGGGGCATTCTGAATAAAGTTAAGGAAGGAGCTTAGAAAAAAGTTAATGAAATTTAAGATGAGTTGCCTGTGGTCAAGGCACAACTGCTTACTGAAGTTTTTACTCAGAGAAAGACTAATTCCAGCTAGAATATTGTGCTAATGTGCACATAGCCTAACCCAATATAGAATACTTCATTTCCTGAAGGCCTTTAGCAAATACTTTTCCTGGTTGCTTCAGTGTCACTCAGTCTTGAAGAATTGAAGAGCCTCTTCATCACCAAGAGCCAGGGAATAATTCTGGCATGACAGATGATGGTGCTGGTAAAGCTGACATTATCATAGCACATCGTCGTCACTTTAGATGAAACATTCCCCAGCACACATCAGCTAGAGATGAAAATATGCTTTACTTCTTTAGCTCAGGTTCTTGAAATATCTGTTGTTTGCTTGGCTTTTTTCCCTCTCAACACCAACAGATAGAAATTCTCCCTATATATATATGTATGACTTCTTGAAATCAGATTAATTGATTTTTTTTTTCTGAGGTCTTCAAAGACCTAAGGATAGTTTCCCTGGCTTACCTTAGACTTTCATGTAGGTTGTATCTCTCGCTATACATGGGATCATCTTTGGAGCTGTGTTGAGATCTCTCTCACTTTTTTGTTAACAAGTTCTTTGAAAAATACCTCAGGCCTCTCTTTTTCATTGTTTAGCATTTTGATTTTTCTAGCTCCAAATCTTGGCCAAACAATTGTTTTAATCTTGTCACTATCAGGCTCCCTTCAGGAACTGGTTACAGTAAAAGACTGAAAAGTCATTGTCATCCTGTAATCAGAGACTCCATTTAGAGCAGTTTGTTTCATTATTAACTTGATATTAATTTTTTGGAGGAAGTAACTTCAGACAAAGAAAATTGGCAAGTAGTGGACTTGTGGGTGATTTTGAGAACCATTGGATTTACAAGCTCATCTTTCCAAGTTGCTTTATGTTGAGAATCAACTCTCTGCAGCAGTCATAGATTGACCCACTTGTGAAAACCCTCTGTGAAGATCTTTGTCATCACAGAGACATTTGTTCAGTCTTGAGAATAATCTGTTCATTCAGAGAAAATGACCGAGGGCACGTCATCAGTGAAGGAAATGTGACAAACTTCGAGCTTGGAATTGATGCAGAGCAACTGAAATCTTCAGCATCTCAGACAAGCAAGACAGAGCCAATCCCATTTTTTTTCTTTCCAAAGAGAGGCTCAGTGTGTGTTGATAAAGGCATTTGCAGTCACAGATGATAGGGCAGGTAATACCAATACCATGTAATACTGGCTCAGGTGAAGCCTAATGCCACTGATGGCTTTCTTGTGAGTTGTCTGTGTCTCAGAAAAGCCTGGTGAAAGTCTTGCCAGGAATTGTTGTGCAATTGCTCTAATGCTGATGCAGGAATATGTAACAGTGATTAAAAAGAAGCTGAGATCAGAATTCCACCTTAGGCTCAAGCATTCCTTGTATTGTACATGAAAGCACAACACCTTATCAGCAATTAGTTACTACCTGTAATCTGTTCCGTGGTAAAGAAATTGAATGTACCTACCACAAATACACCTACACGAGGTCTTGATTTTAAATGTCACATCTCTCAGTAGTTCTTCTTGTCCATACTTTTGGGAATATTTTCAGGTTTTCAGCAAAGCTTCTCATACTTGCAGAACTCATTGAAATTATGACCGAGAATAAGATGTTTGACTGCTTTTAAAAAGAAAAGTAAAAATTTTAGTGGTGTACATCCAGCTTAGTGTGACTGAAGTACCTGTCCATGAAAGGACTCTATTTGGTTGGTATAAAAGTCATGTCTGTTCATGTTTTGGTGATCACAGTGAACTCTATCTCAACCTTGCATCAGGAGTACCTATTTTCTGTTTGATTCTGCAGTCTTTACTTGAATTCAGCAATGTTTTCCTGGATGAGTAAGTTCCTGGCGTGCTTAACAGCTGCATGGAACCACTAATGTAAGACCTGATCAACATGAAAAAGGGTTGAAGAACTTACTGCCTAAAAGAAATCTATGTGGGTATATTTTAATTGCTACATTACCATGACACTCTACAATATTTATGATTCTAAAGACTTCTTTGAAACAAGAAAGATAAGCAGCTTGTATGCAATAGAAAAGAGTCAATACATCAGATGCTTGTCAGATAAACTTTGCAGAACTATCCTAATGAAGGTATTGCAATTGCATGAATGTCTGAGATAGTTTTAATGTCAAAAGCTTAATGCCTTTTGGTGCTTTTAGCCTTTCTGATTTCCCTAAGTGATCATAAAGTTATGAAGTTCTTCAAGGAAGTCGCTAAGAATCCTGTTAGGAGCTTTTTATTACACTGGCAAATTCATGTTGAATTGGTATTCATTTTCACTATTACAGAATAATCAAATTTGTGCTGTTACTGTTGAAAAAGAAAATAATGGGGATGTAATGTAACACTGCTAATGATGAAGCATTCCTACTCTGCTGGGTAAAGGATGCGCTGGCTGCCTGTTCCAGCTTTCTTCAAGCAGCGACTGAGGGAGGACGTGGAGGGCGTTCCGTTTGTGGCAGGAGGTTACACACACTCTGATTTGTGTGTGTAATTGTGTTTTGATGGCTTTGCCCACTTGTGCTTCCTGCCAGGCTGTGGTTTGGTTCTGGGCTGCAAGGGCATGGCAGTTCCTGCCATCACACATTCAGTGCTGCAATCTCCTGCTTTAGTCGTGACCAGCCTCTCATGGTTCTCTCTCCAGAAGGAATGGCTCATATATTCTTTTATGTTCATCTGAGGTTTTTTCCAAAAGGGAATAAAGCTTTTAGAGTGTGTTGTTAAAAAGTACAAGCAGCCCCCTAAAGGTTCAGATCTGACAGGGATGTTAGGAGGCAGGTCAAGTGACTGCCTAATGAAGATGAATGGAGAAAATTGCTGGTACAAGAATCACGTGGTGGGCGCTTAGCCCAGGTTGCTGAAAGTGTGATGGAATCTCACAGCTTCATTTATCAGTGTCATATTTGGCCTAAAAGTGAGCAGTATTGTTCTCATTTCTTCCAGATGGATAGGTCAACTTTAATATTTATTGCTCTTGTAGAACATTTGTTTGATGTATTTCCATTAGCTGGGCAATAATAGAAAAGCAGTGGAGAGAAACATAAAACAGCTCCCTTCCTCTTCAGCTGAAATATGGCATACCCTAATGTGTAAATATTTCTGAGACCGACACAGATTTTTAGATTTTTTTTTTAATTTATTTGATGACATGATCATATATATTGAGGAGTTTTTAAAAAATAATAGAAAAACCACATTGAGGAAATATAAAATATTTGACTTTTAGTGCATGATTGTTAATCTTTTAACTTTCTGTGAGCTTATAATGCCTTTCAGGAGTGGCTTTCACTTAAGAATATCAATGAGGAGGGGAGAGAGAAAGAGAGAGAGAGAGAAGGCACAATAACACTATATTTGAAGACTGTTATAAGGCTCGAAGTATTCTAGCAAAATCAACTTAAAATATTGGATTTCTAAAATGGAATAGAAAGATGTTTATTTCTGTCATTTTTTTTTCTTAATTTCTGTTGTCGCTAATTACTTTCTCTGTGATGGGAAAAGACTACCTAATCTGGGTTGGTGTAGAATTTAAAATAAATAAGGGATTTAACCATGACAAAATGGTGGTTTGTAGCTGATAGTGGTACCCTGTGGTTGCTGTTTATGAACTGATGTTTTTTTTCCCTTTATAGGAATCGAGTTCAAGGTGTTTGACATATATTATTTTATACTGTGGAAGGAAACTTAGCTGTTTGTGAAGCAGGTGTTGTGTTAAGTGCAGTGCAAACATCCTAGCCATATGTTTCTATAATTTAAATTAATTTGGTACAGTCATACTGTTAATCTTTAGTGACTTGTTGATTGGCATTTTGCAGACATATTTCTGGAAGGCACCCAATACCATTTTCTGTAGCCTTTCTGGCAGTAGCAGAGAGTAACATTTCCACAAATTGGAATCTTGTACAGCTCTGGGAAAGGAGCCAAGATTTAAATTAGACAATAACCTCTGCTCTGTATATAGCTTCTATTCTTCAGCTGTAGGGAAAGTGATTTGTTTAATACAGTCAGCTCTGTAGC
The DNA here is from genome assembly GCA_013397795.1 of Orthonyx spaldingii. NCBI lineage: Eukaryota > Metazoa > Chordata > Aves > Passeriformes > Orthonychidae > Orthonyx > Orthonyx spaldingii. The sequence goes on along the minus strand of VZTJ01005188.1, from coordinate 2,112,750 downwards.
ATATAATAGACTGATATATGAGTCACTCCTTGGCAATGTGTGTTTCTTAAATTTATATAGATTGAACAGCTAGTTGGTAATGTACTTAGTTACAGTTGTGCAAACAATAACTATTAGCAGAGCTGAACAGACCTAGAAAAAATTGTGTTTGCTTGGTGTTTGCTGAGGATTCTACAGAACTGTTGGATTTTAGAACAATCCTCTTCAGATGCAGAGGATACGATTTCATAATCATGAGTATTTTTTGAGCTTTGGAAAATCAGTAATAAAGCTAATAATAAAGCTTTTGTATCAGAGTTCAATATTTTTTATGTTTTGTGTATGGACGTGTTCTTTAAAAATGAAACTTAGCATCAACCTATGTTACAGCTACATAATTACATTGCAGCTCTTTTTGTTTTGTCCTTGTATATTTTTTTCTCTCTTCATGTAAAAATCTGTTGCTGTCAATTGATACCTGTGAATGCAAAGAATTCTTTTCTTTCCAAACAGCAAGAATCTTTTTTTGAAAGGAGAGCTCTTTACACCATTCAGTTCATGTTTATTTAAAAGCTTAAAATCTTTAGAGCAAATCTCACTTTTTGTCCAACAGAAAATTGATTTTGCTAACAAAAATGGTGTGGGTCTGAAAGAGAATATTCAGAAATATGCAAATAAGTAGAGATAGAAATCTGTTTGAGCAGCTGAACAAAGCAATCAAATTTTCCTCATTGCAAGTTTATTTAGCTCCGCTGTGAACATTTTTGAACAAAATTATAAACTACTGTTAGTGAAATACTTCTTTTTACAGGAAAAAGGGGCATTGTTTTTAAGCAGAACTATTTTTAATACTCTACATTCTTCTGCCAGGTCTTGTATTTACAAAATAAAGCACATTGTAAATATTGAACAATACACAGATATATTTCCTAACAGTTTATAGTACACGGCATATTCTGGGTGGGTTCCAAGCAGTAGTTAGTATAAATGATATGCCAATCAAAATTATTTTTGCAACTATAACCTGTTATAATGCAGTTTCTTATCTGAAACATCAACTTGATATAAGCCAGATCTTTTCTTAAGCTTTAACTGTTATATGAATAATTTCCGTTGTCCCGAACTAATCCTGCTTCTGTCCTGTAAGCTTCTTGCTAGTGCTTGACAGCGAAGTATAATTTATCTAGAGGTTATATAAATCTTAATAATCACTGCTTGCATTAGGTCATGTGCATTTCTTTTTCCTTAGTCAGGGCTCAGTTGTACACAGAACCTGTGATGTACTTCAGTGAGTAAGTCAGAAATCCTACATGTCCAACGTGTCCCTTCTGGGCCATCTCTCTAATGATTCAGCTTCGGTGTAAAAGCTGACTTTTTTTAAAAAGTTCCCTGTAGGCAGTGAGATGAATACTTAAAATTGGACCATTTCTATTAGTAAATAAATGCGTGGTTTCACAGTGTGCCATGTTTGTCACTGTTGTTAGTTCAAGGTGTTCCTTTATCTACTCTTCATTTCTGCCCAGCTGAAAAAGAATCTTTAATTTACCTCCCCAAACTCTGTGTTTCATTTTTTGCAGTGGGACCTGAAAAAAGTTGTATCAGCATAAGCAAAGTTCTACTGAATTATAGAGGAAATAACTAAATAAGCAAGTGGGTGGAGGTTTGAAGCATGATGCACACTGAGATGTTCTCTGCGACTTGAGGTCACTTAGCGTCATTTCTGCTGGTGGCAGTGCTGACATCAGGACTTTGAGTCACTGGAGTATCTTTTAGTTTGGTTCCCACTGCTGCTGATACAACCATTTTATTGTTACATGGCATATAACCTATTTTTGGAAGCAGGAAATGCTGTAAATCTCCTTCATTGTTGATGAGGACCATTCTAAATGTTGATGACTCTGTTTAGATGACCCAGGAACTTCTGGTGTGGAGAGTATGTGAAATTGTCACTTTAGGATTTTGATAATAAAAAGATCTGTTAATGAGGTTGAAGCACTGTGATATTCACAAGCTGAACACCATTCCATATCTTTGAAGCAAACAGAGACTACTGAGCCAGTAGCGTGGGTTGTGCTTCTGAGGGGAGGAAGAGACTGGAAAGGGGCCTGAGTTTGCCTAAATTTATGTTTATGAAGGAAAACATAGGAAGAGTAAACGCTGTAGAAAGAGAATTTACAATTGAGAATGGTGAAGGGTTTATACTCCTTAGCCCCTTTTCACACATGCGTGGTGTAACGATATGGCAAAAACCTTTTCCTTGTCTCAGAAGATGATATATTTATGTGTTGACATGAAAATTGATAACCCTTTCATTTTTTTATAGTAGTTATTTTAGCTACAGCTGATATTCCATTTAGTGGAATATGGCACAAAACCAGCACCACCATCTGAATCAAATGGTGCCGCCTGATTTACGTTGGCAAATAACCCTTCAATGTTTTTCTCCCTGGTAAATACCACAGCAGGTTTCTGTTTTTCCTAGGTAATTCTTGCACAAATTATTGTTTGAATTTTGATTTGACGAGAGGTGTGAGGGTTTGGGGGTTTGGTATGTAGATAGAAGCAGAGGGGTTTCTTACAATCCATGCTTTGTCTGTAAGGTTGGGCGAAGGTGAGGTTGCAGCACTGAAGAGCTTCCTGTGTCACTTGGAATCTGACTGTCCTTGGTGGGTTCAGTGGTGCTGAGAGGGGTCCCACGTGGAAATGTGAGAAGGGCCATCACAGCATGGTACCCAGGATTTCCCATGGATATATGTGAGCTTGGACATGGACAACTGTTCCATGTTGTTGGAAAGGGAAAAACTGTAAGATTGTGTGGGGGACAAAGGAAAGAGACCTCTTTGCTCTAAACCTCTTTACTGTGGTCTGGAATTAGGAGATTGACTTAAATTTCATAATTGGCTGTTACAAGCTGTAATTTTTTTCACAACAATTGCATTTATATGAAAGTGTGTAAAATTGTATGCTTTGAATTTTTACTAGATGGTCTCAAAATCATGCTTTACAAGATATCACAAATGTTATAAATATATTTTCTTTAAATTTTGAATATTTTTCCTTTGCTCTGTTAATCTTTCTTCAAAACTTATTTTAATCCCCCTTTTCTCTTACCATCTTTCAGTTTATCTTTCCCTTGTCTATCTGATAAGCTAATTTTTATTATACTGCTCTGATAATCATTGTCTTACTATGCTTTTCTATGGGTCTTTATTCCACCCTTTCTCTGCCTCCTAGTACCCAGCACTCATACAGCATTTTACACCACTTGTATATCTTTTTGTTCCTCTTCAAAGCAAACTATATATATTGCATTTGACAACTCACTTCTTCCATTAAAATAAATTTATTTTTCTTCACCAGTTTTGAAAATGCAGTTGAGCAACTTCATTTTGATTGGCAAAGGAGATCTCTTTCACTGGAAAACTGCTGTAATTCCAGGGCAGATCAGGCAAGCAATTATGGGCAAAACCATTAGTGTGAGGATGGCTTGGTTTTGGGGTTTGCTAAATCTAAAATCACCGGACAATAAAATATTATCAGAAACTGTTCTAGATGCTTGTACAAATGAAGAGAAAGCAATTATTTATAATACTTTTTATTTTTTACTGACACATTAGTTATTTTCCCACCCTTTGTTAGTGTTTTCGTCTTCTGGTGGCAAAATCCTGCCAGAGCATCACGTGCTTTCGCCCTGTTCCTGCATTCTCCATTCCATTCACACTAACAGTGCACAGCATTTCCCAGTTCAGGTAGAAAAAGTGACTGAGGAACTTTATGGTAGAGTAAAATGGTCCCAGTTTGGCAAGTGATGAAGCAGCCAGCTGAATGGATTTCCTGTGATTTCTTCTTGCTGTGAATGGACCGAGCAATTTGGATGTTTTGTGCTCCCTTGCCATGGTTGTGCATCATTTCACTGGCTCACTAGAACTGGACGTGGGATTTGTAGTTATGAACCCTTACACACCTTGGGTATCACAGAAGCATAATATGTCTGTGTTGTAAAACTTGGCTAAAGTTATTGTGTGATCCAAAATATAATGTAGTCATGAAACAGCTGTAGCCCTGGGTGTTTGGGAAACAAACCCTGAATATATAGGATTTTGTGAGAGTGCCCTGACTCCAGGACTCACTTCTACTTCCCAAAGATTTCTGATCTCTGGGGAATTTTCCATTCTAAAAGTGGGATGGAATGGCAAGGTTCAAGATATAAAATAAAACTGAGAGAACTCCCAGGAGTTTGCAGCTAGTTGTGGCAGGCATCTGCCTGCCAGAAGCACATGGTTGTGGTGCAAAGCATTGGTTCTTTCAGAGTGGTTTCTGTATCAAAAGTACTGTCTCAGAGACACCCAGAGAAATGTTTTTGGTAGAGCTCAGGTCATGTCATCAGCTGACAAGGAAAAAGAGTTCTACATGAATATAAACTTGTGACTTTCCCCATTTGCCCTCCAATTACGAACCTGGCTTGGAATTAACGGGTATCTCTAGGAATATCTTGCATTGTTTCTGAATATTTAGACAAAGAAAGTTCATGAAGAGATTATAGCTTTTATACATCTACTGATTATGATTACAATTCATGCATCTGCTTTGAATTCATGCTGAAGCTACATCTGATCATTTTAAACTCAACTACAAAGTATTCAACTTCTTGCACATCTTTGATATGAATAGCATGAGACTGAATTATCTCAGTCCACTAAAGTAGGAGAATATAGTCAGAGTGTGAGTTGTGAGCTGTGGAACAGCTTGGCAGCAGAAATGCCACTAGGATCTGGTGTCTCTCATGCTTCAAGAAAAGAAATGTAAGAATTTGCATGTATCAAAGCTCGTGCTTGCTTACATCAAGACATGAAGGGTAGTACTTGACTGTTCAAGTGAGCTTTTATTACCATTTTTAGTTTTATATTTAAAAACATTGGTTTTTCTATGGCATCTAAAAATTATGGGAAGGAATTACTGGTGTGCTTTTTAATATGCACTTAATTCTAACCCTAATTACTCATTAGTATTTTGACACACCAATGCTGAAGATCACCTGAAGACTTGAGAGGCCTGGTTTTACGATGGTGCCAGGCATTTCCAGCCCTGCGTGTGAGAAATGCTTAATAGAGAATCTCCATATTTTAATGTCGGGATTTTCTTAATATGAAGGTTTGACTGAAATGTTATTCATTTCATTTGTCATAAATGAAATTTGCTGTGTACCCTTTGTGTGTCCTCAACTCTCAGCTGAACCTCAGGGGCTGCAATCAATATCAGAAGTAATTTCTGTGCCCACTTTCAAGGAGAAATACAGTGACCCAATTAAGTGAAGAAAATGCTAGACTGTAGTAATGGATGAAAATGCAATTAAAGTAGGTTACTCACCTACAAAATAAAGTTTCTGCTGCCCAAAACGTTGCCTTTAGGTTGGAATGAAACAGTGGGAAGCTAAAGATAGATAAATTAAGCCTGATTAGTCTCTGTGGCATAAATTAGGAATACAAACCACCACAAGGGATTATTCTACTCTTAAATTTAATTCTCCTCTACTGTTATTTCAGAGCATTGCATCCAATTCCATCTCGCATGTTTAAATAAAGTCAGGTGTTGCTGAGGACTCTCCAGAGGCCTCCCTGCTGTGGGATTTGTAATCATACCCCAACTGAAAATAGTGGAGAAATCCTCCAGGTTTCAGGTTGATGTAAAGAAACAGGAAGAAGTGATGTGTTACGTGCCTGTTTGCAAAGTACACCTGATCTATGTTACATTCACACACATCATTTTTCCAAACTGAAAAATGTCATTACCTGAGGAACATTCCAGGGTGACTGACACCAGCTCTGGCGCTGAGGTTGGGGCATTTCTGGGTGGCTTTCCTCAGTTTCTCCTTGGGTATGTGTGTAATAAGAGCAGTTACATCCCACAGGCTGTCTTTGCCATAGACTTGCTTTGTACAGCTTTTCACATGGTGAAGAAGAGTTAATGAAGACTTTAAAAAAAATGCTATTTATCTATTTGATTTTGATTAGCGCTACTAAAGTGGAAAGTATTTAGTTTCATTTAAAAATGCAGGAGCTCATGGTATCAACGTGGCTGAGAGTTGAGATATTTAAGATTTTGTGCATGTACTGATTTTAGCCTGAAAGTATCTTGACTGATCCTCCATTATGATTATTATAAAATGTCTACATCTGCTTCACCCTTTCTCTATCAATTTTACATTTAAAACTTGATATAATTTGGTAGTGTAGTAGAACTGATTCACAGTCTAGAATGGAATTTACAATTTTCACTGAAGTGAGTGAAATTTGATATAAGATTGTAAGAAAAGCTCCTTACAGCCCCAATTGCAGTATAATCACATCACTTTAAATTCGTGTGCGAAAACGTTACAGTAATCTTGAATATAGTGGTGTAAAAGTATTTCTTGGGATCCTAAGTATAAAATGCTGTCATTATGCTAAGAAATGCTTAGGTTCAATGCTTAGACAGTTTAGATAAAATAAATGGGGGGGTAGATGTGATTAACAGCTTGATTGTACGAATTTAATGCCTCGAAGAGGAAAGTGAAACAGAAATGTTCATATGGCAAAACCAGTTCTGTGTTTGTGCATCTCCCTCCTGAGTAAGACCATCCAAACCAAACACCCTGTAAGAGTATCCTTTGCAGCAGTTGAACTGCTGTGGGTAAAGGGGTGCTCAGAGGTGTAGTAGGGGCGTTGAAGAAGGGCCCTTAATGGTGTCCTTGGTGCATCAGGGCTGCTCCTTCTTAGGCCCTCGCTGGCTGTCAGGCCCCAGGGGTGCTGTTGGACTCCAGTCCATGAGCTGGGCGTGAGGCAGTGGCTCCAGGCGTGGCACCAGTGCCCCAGGCCATCGGTGCTCCTGCCACAACCTGTGCGCCACTGGGGAACCAGATTGGAGGGGCAGCCCCAGAACCAGGTACACAGATTTGGTTTGCAACCTTTTCTCAAATTATTCTGTGGGTGTATTTGGGGGCCGTTCTGAGAGGCTGTTGATCTTCCATTTGGTAAATGCTATGGAGAAGAGAGACATTTCCATCTTCTCACAGGACCATGGGAAAGGGTTGGTTGTGCTTTACCCTTGCGTCATTCTTTAGAGCAGTTGTGTAAAAAGAGCATATTTTAACTGCCATATGTCCTCAGATGTCATCAGAAATGAAATCTTATGTAGAATTTCAGCTGTTTAGAGTAATGTAAAATACATACATCAGATGGGTGAGGTGAAAACTGCATGTGTGAGAAGTCCTGTGCTCATGTGGAATCAAAATTGCCACAAAGTTGTAGAAAAATACATACGAACAGGAGCAATATAAGTAAGTTCTTTTTGCATTTTAGCAATATTTTCCTTCCATGACATTTATGTCTAATCTGGTTTATTGCAGCAACAAGTAGGTGCTCTTGAGAGTGGTTGTGAAAATAATTTCGTAGTTCATCACCGCAATTGTATCTAGGTTAGAAAGCAAAGCAAGAAAACATGTTCTTTAAATATTCATATATTTTTAAACAAAGACTTAAACTACAGTGGCCTCTCCTTGGCTTTGTAACTGAATATCTTAACATCTGGTCTCTTTCTGTGTTTCAAGCTTCAGGCAACAACAGGGTATGATGATAGGGAATGTACTTCAGAACTATGTGAAGAAACATCTGTAGATCCTGTAGAGTCTTTTTAACATGAAACCCAGTGGGTTGGTCTAAGTTTGATATTTGTATTAGCCTTGTGCAGAGGAGAAGTAGTCTTAGCATATGTAGCAGGACACAGAGATATGCCCATAATCTATGTCTGAGTGTCCATTTTATGACCTTGGAAGGCACAGCTCCACTGACTGTGGACAGAAGTTCTTGTCTACAAGGAGTCAAAATAGTAAATTGAAACTCTTTGAACAAGTAACAGCAAAATTGTTGGTATGTTTGTCTTGGAGAACACTTTCAAGATTCAGACTAATTTTATAACACCTTAATCTTGTATAAATATTAGGACCAGGGCTGCTCTTTGAACCACCTTTTAATATGTATGCATTTAAATATGGAATAAGTAGCATTAAAAGTCTGGCATATATTGAATTGCTGTGACTGTCAGTCAGCAGAACAGTACTGTGCATATTCATACAAAGTAACTTCTGGCATATAAAAACGTTTATAGAATGTGTCCTTCTTAAGAGATCTGAAAATGTCTAACATGAGACTATTAAATATTCCTTTCAGTACTGTTCCTAAGACTCGTTCAGTATCATATTTTGCGAAATATCATTCAGTTACAGCTTTTGGCTGTGGAAGTCACTGAAGGAGTTCATATTAAAGAGTTTGGCTGGAATCACAGAGATTAAGTCAATGCTTTTTATTGTTATTGTCAAAGTTTTTATTTGCTGGCTGAAAGCTTTTAAAGTAACTTCAAATGTTTCCATTCTAATTGCTTGCCTAAAACTTTTAAATCTGTACTATCTGCAAACAGTGTGTCTGATGGATATTGAGGCTATATGAATAAAATATAAATGTCTATTTTTCTTTCAGATCTTGCTCAAGTATTTTATCCCACTGGGATTTTTTTTTTGCTCTAAGCAGAGTAAGAGAATGTGTATGTGTACATATGTATACAGACACAGCCACACTTATATAAGGATATATATATAACAGTTAGTGTGGCAAATTTAGAAGACTCAAAAATTGGAAACGAAATGGGCCCCTGAATTAAAAGCTTTAAGTTTTTAAATATCAAAAGGCTGTCACATGTATGATTGTACACGTATTTATGAACAGATTCAATAATTAATGAACCACTAATGAGATTATTCATTTGCCTAACATTCAGGATTGAGAATGTGACAGCAAAGCTGGGTACTTTAAAGTTTTGTGCTCCTGTCTGTTGGCTTGCTGCTCATAAGCAATGTGGTTGTAAGCAATTCAGCTTTCTGCCATGAAATCCCCTACAGGAACTCCTTTAGTTTTCTGCAGGGCCTCCATTTCCTGCAGGTTATTGCAGGATCCTGATACAGTGTGATAGAGAATCCCGATGGGGAAGAAATCGAGAGGAATAACCCTTGTGTAGCAGGTTCTGGTGACCGAAGTTGCCAAGGCTGAGACTTCCTGGGCAGCTTTTCACAAGTCCATGAAGATATGTCCTGGCAAATCTGTAGGCAGAACCTAGCAGGAAATGAGCCCTCTTCCAGAAGACATGAACTACTGAAAATAAGAAAACACTGTAATCTGTCCCAGAAAGCAAATTGGTACTGCACTATTCTATAATAATCACTAATCTTAAATTTGTTCTAAAAATATGAACAGAAAGTCTCACATATAAACTTGGCATGTATAGTACATGTTACCTTGTGGGCCAATATTTCATGAAAATCTTCCAAAATATTATCTTTTGCTAACAGAAGCTCTGTCTCTGTGCACGTATCCCTACCCCTGTGCACACACCCACAGCAGTTTGCTCTTAGATGGGATACCTTAGGTGCTTACTGACGTGGTCAGAGGCTGACCCAAATGTCTTCTGCCTGCATCTGGTCCAATTCTCCATCTCCTTTACGCTCAGTGACTCAAGCCATAACCTCCTAGAGCTGCTGGTGTCTATGGTGAATAATAGTTCTGGTGCTGGGCAACACATACCTACCAAAATGTTGGCATCCTACCAAAATATTGGCATCCTGCCAGGGGAGTGAGTCCCGAAGTTTCTGTGGATAATGATGTAGTGTCAAAATCAAGGCTACCATTTTGCCTTCATCCTGAGATAAAATTTCTTCTTCATTTGCAAGGTTTAAAACAATGCTTCATTCACTTACAACGTTACGAATCTCTAACAACTTTTCTGGTGTGGCATCTGTCACACAACAATCTGCCTCATTGTTTCTAGTAGCAAAATCAAAATAGAATACTTGCATTTTATAAAATAATATGGATAGCATCTACTGCTTCTGAAGTGTTGAAACTTCCATGAACAACTTGCTCTTCCAGAAAAGAACTCTGCTCCTGCTCTGAACACGTCATAACTTTAACTCTGTAAAGCCTCTACAGAGATTAACTGGACATCCATCTAGAATAGAAAGGATTGGAGAATTCTTGTATGTTGTTTTATGTTCATTGAGAAAATAAATTGTGTTTCCTGATGAGAACCCCGCAGTATTTAACTCAATACATCTGGTGAGGACACTGCTGTTTGTAGATGGTGGTAGTTAATACTATTAAAAATAAAAGTCCCCTGTCCCAGCCCTCCTCCCACTCCATCTACTTCTGTTGCCAGAATAATTTTAGTGTATATTGTTTTGTTTGGAATAATCAGGCTGAAGTAGCATTAGTCCAGCTTCTCATCTTTTAATTACAGACAGTTTATTGTCTATGCTGTCCCACTTTCTGCATGGTTCCCCACCAGCCAGCTAGACTTAGCAATCTCCATTAATTTAATTTGGCATTTCATTCAATCAGACAGGCTGTGAACATGATGAATTTTTTTTTTTTTTTTAAATAACACAATGCTCATTCTTAATTGATGTCCTTATCAGACATTGTATTTGCCAGAGCTGTAATTATTGGTCAGGCAGCAAAATCAAATCTGCCCAAATGCAGTGAAGATGTTCTCCGGTGAAGTTATTAAGATACAGTACTTAGACCTGCACAGTAATTTAGTTTTGGTCTGTAATTACATCTTTTGGGATTGTTATCTTTCATTTTACTCATAAGGGTAGTGTAACCTCAGAGGAATTAATTTGCCAAATATGAAGATAAAACTGAGATTCTTGCCATAATGTATATTTGTGCAAGTAGATATTTCTCTATATGAAAACCACAAGGATGCTCATCAAAGAATGATTCTATTAATGGCTGTATTTTAAAAAATATGGGTTCTAATTTTACTGCAGAAACACTGGAAATGTGATCAGTTGAGGGTGCCATTTTCCATAAGCAGTAAATTGGCATCAGAAATAATAGAATTTGGATGTGTAACTGCCTAAAATTCATAAACAAGTGGACATGTAGTGCTGTGACAGAACTGGTTTAGAGCTTGTTCTGCAGGCAGTGAGAATTTTGAGTAGAAATACTATCCTGAGAAACTTTAAATGTGTATTTTGACTAAACATTAACTGATAATTATGAAAAGACTGCTAGTGCCATGATAATTAAGTCTGAATTCTGTTTTCCAATAAGGGTTGGGATAAGGTTTTCTTTAATTAAAAAAAAAAAAAAAAAGGCAGCAGGGAGTGGATTCTGTCATAACTATTAATTTTTTTATTTCTTCTCAGATATATTCGTAGTCTTTGAATATAGAATTGTACTCATTCCTTTTAAGCAAAATTTAAGTTGATGGATTAGCTATGAGTAGATGATAAAATGTGTTTCATTCATGTGCTGGATATATTTTGTTTAAGGTTTTCATTTGGGACATTTATTCACATTTCATGGTTTTGCTGTTATCTTGTGCTGGAACAATAACCTTTCCAATGGTGGTTCTTCCTTGGGGTTGCACTATGAAACAGCAATATTGTAAAAAGAATTATTTGGAATATTTAATGAATTTGCCTGCTAAATCAAATTTTCTTTTTGAGTGTAAAAATACTTGTATTTTAAACATTCGTTTTTGTTCTTTTGAGATACTCAGGTAAAAAAGGGCTCCTTTATGTCTGGTTTTAAGTTGCTTATGTATTTTTGTATTTGACCTCTTGAGGAAATGAATAGCTGAATGTGAGCTCTAATGTTTTTCAGATTAGAATTGCACCACAAGTCAGTTGGTTAGAGACAGGTTGTAAAAAACACTGATGACTGAACATTGTAAGTAAAATGATTTCTCCATTAAAATCAGTACCAACATTCTGATTAACTTCTATAGGTTCAAAATGTTATTCTGTGTGTCCGTAATAGTAACACCTTAAAAAGTTATTCGCTTTAGTTTTAAAGCTTTTTTTTTTTTTTTAACTATTGTGGTTTTATGGTGTAAAGTTCTCTTTTGCTTGTTTTATCTCTTGCTACGATGAGTCAATCACAGTTGCCAAAGAGCCTAGAGAGTGGCCACAATTCAACATTTGAGATTTTCTGAAGATTCTTTGAGTAGGAATTCAGACTCAGTGGACATTTAATCACTGATTTTTATCCCAAGCTGTCAAGGGCTTTCTGTGGCATTCATCATATCAGACTTCTGCCTTAAAACAACTGCTCATTAGTCTCAGCTTCCAGAACCAACCAATTTTTAAGCTCTGGTGGGTACAAAGGGTAGTTTGAAAAGCCAAGTAGCATTGTGCTGTGCCAATTCTGAGTGGCTTATCCCTTGATTTACAAACAGATATCCTAACATTTGGCCCCAGAGGTTTGGTCTAAGAAAACTTCCACTTTGTAGAAGTGGGGCAGTGATTCAGTTTTTATATCTCCAATACTGGGCAGGAGTTGGTCTGGTCTTCATTAGGGCCTGTGATGAAGAAGGAGAGGGCCTGAATTTTCTCTTTGCATTGCAAATACACAGCCTTGCTAGGGAAGCTGACTGAGACCAGGTGTTTGCCTTCATGTTTGGTAGTCAAAGAGAAGAGAAGAGCTTCAACCAGCTATTTTAGAGTGAATGAGTTTTCTGGACATGCTTTATAGAAGGTGTTAGTAAAGCAAGCATCCTGTCTCACTGCAGTCTTCATGTCTGTCCAGAGAGATTGCAGCAGGGCCAAGATTCAGGTGCCCTTCCAGCATACAAGAGTGGAGGACTGAGCTGTCACAGTTTTAATGCAATGATTTGCATAAAGAATGGAAGCTGTGATTCACAGCAGGTTCAGAGGAGGCTTTGTTTGTGTGCAGTTCATTTCCTGAAATGGGCAGATGCATGTGATTTCCATGGGTTGGTGGTGGCAGTCAGCTGGGTACTCCCACTTCATGTGTTCATCAAAACTGAAGAGAGAATTTGAAGTCCTAAAAGCAAAGGAAAGAAATTGTACTTGGTAATGCAGTGGTGTGTATTGCCAAAGGAAGCTGGAGACATTTTATTCTTTTGTAGTTACAGAACAAGGGTGCTTTGAGATCTTTAGATTAAAAAGTTTATGCAAAACCTTGCTAATTGCTCTGGCAAAGTTCTTTGCAAAGCACCCCAACACCATCCCAAATCAACGAGATAGCAGGACTAGATTCTGCATCTTAATCTTCTTCTGTCTTCTTCTGTGGGGAACCCAGCAGGTGGGAGCCTCTGGGAGTCTACCTGGGCAGGCCAAATTGCTGGGCCTCCCCTCTAATTTGAGTCCATGCTGTCAGCTCTACCAATGCTCTGAGATGTTTTTGAGGGGTCAGAGCAAGGGATCCTTAAGAAAATAAATGGAGAAAAATATTGTCTGCAACAAGAGTCTTTTCACAAAAAATTATTTTACTAAAATAGGCAAGAACCCGTTGTTCTATTTAGAATGATTTATAACTGTTCCCAGCTGATCACAAAGTGTTTCTAAATTAAAAGCCATTAATTATAGCCTTATATAGATATAAAGATATGCAAGAAGTGCTTTGTAATTCCAGCTCTGCACTTCAGGTGAGAGCTTTTTAAATTACTTGGACCATTGGAGCCACCTGCTTGACTAAATGCTGAGGGCCCTGTGTTTCAGTACTCATCAGTGCATTGCAGTGTTAACATTGTTACTGATTTTTCTCATTTCTCCAGGGCAAATACTAATTAATGGATACAATTCACAGCTGATTAGCTGTAGTTTCTTCAGTAATTACATTCGCAGACTAACTGTTCAGAAGAGGATTTCTAACCCAGTTCTTATTTCACTCTAAGCTTAATTTGTTTTTTGAATTGTTTAGGTCCTTAAGATAATAACCATTTTATTTTCTTTTGTTGTTGTAGGTACCATTAGATAATATGGAAGTTTAATCTTAGGAATACTCACTGATAATTGTTATGTGCCTTCAATGGATTTCTAGTTCAGAGACAAAAAATAAATGTAAAGAATATTAGTTATGATCCATACTAACAAAAGCTGAAATATTCCAGTTTCTGACATCAGTGCCTGAGTCATACACAATAGGGTCTTAAATATTATAGCCTAAGAACAGAATGACTTGAAAGATATGTACCAGTAACTTTCAGCTTTGACATTCCTTGTTGTATCATTTGCTTCCACAGTCTTAATAAAATGGAAAATTAAATTGTCACTCTCCCCTTTGTTTTACTTTAATAAAACAAAAAGGAAGAAAACCACCTGGCAATCAGAAAGCAGTAGGCGTGCTGTGAGCAGTACATGTACATCAAAACAACACAGAATTTTACTCTCCGAGATAAAAATCAGCCACATTTTTGTTTTGAGGCACTGGAGCCCTTAGGATGCTAAGGTCATTAAAATAGGGTAGGGTTTGTCCCCACTTACTTATCCAGTGTTAGAGTAATACTTGCCTAGTGTACCTTTGCGCTTAGGTATGCTTTGAAAACTTGATTTCTTCTTTTTCTTTTTTTTTTTTTTTTACTGTAGAAAGAACAGCTTTATTGGAGCCATTTGAGGTTTTCTTGTAAATCATTCTTAGTTTGCCACTGACATGAAAAATTCTATCCTGTCGATCGCACTGTTGAGCTGAAGTCTTTGTGCAACAAATCCACACACACATCCATATGTGCCAAAACAGTCATTTGAATGTGCAATTTTACTTGAATTTTTTAATCTCCAAACATGGGTGACATCTGGGCTTTTAAAAAATGGATGACATTACTTGAGTATCTGCATAGCTGGGGATAACAGAGTTTTAATAGCTATGAGGCAGCCTACATATTGTGCTAAGGCCTCTGTTGCTTAACATGTGTTATAGGTTGAAAGATTCAGAATGATAAGTACACAAATGGAATTTGTTACTTCAGAATGAGGGATCTCATCTTGTATTCTTTCCCTCCCCTGTGACTGTCTCCTAATTTTGTTGATGTCCTTTTTAGTCAATCTGACACTTCATCAGGTACACAAGGCTCCAATTCTTTTTGGTTTTGTTGGTTTTGGTTTTTTTTTTTTAAATCTCCTTTTAACTTTGTCTTATTGTCAGAAGTGGATGTTTGAGTTTTCAGGGAAAGAGCCTTTCTTGAAAGGATCACTGGTCCCTCCAGTGAGAAACTGGAGAGTCTGAAACATTTCACTGCTAAAAACAGTCAGGCTCCAAGTGCAGCTGTAGCAAATTGAGCTGAAGCAAAGTGGTTTTCCTTTCAGGACAGGTTCAACTGCTCTGAAAGCACAACACAGTTTCTTGCTTGGAAAGAACAATCTGTGCAAGTGCATGGTCACCCATCCTCACGCGCTGGTTGCGGAGCTTATGGTCCTTTTGGGAGCTGTTGTGGGGCTGAGGAGGGGGATGCAGGTCCACCAAGATCTGACAAGATAAGATAAAACAAAGCCTTCCTAAAAAAAAATTGTTTTATAAAACTGGGGAATGGGAGTTAAGGGAGGAATGCTCAGCATGGCTTAGCAGCAGTGATGTGGTGGGGACAGCACAGGGGCTTTCCCCTCGCTTAGCACTCTGCCTTGCAGCGTGCTCTGTGCCTGGGAGGAGCACTGTGCAGATGTGAAAGCTGTTTTGCTGTAGGTGCATGACATGCCTGGTGTCTGTTCCTTGAAGCAAAGACTCTGGATGCCTCCCTCCTCTGGGAACACATGCAGGACTAGTTACCAACCTACATGTCTTTGGAAGTGCTGTTCAAGGGCATAAGGCACAGGACTGTGCTGATAATCTCTTTCTTTTCTGTGTTCAGTCAACAAATGTTCATACCTGAGACTTTGGAGGAAATTACTCCGGCATAGGAGGAAATCCATCCTGATCACTGGCATGTGACCTGAGAGTTGCTCCTCAGTGGGAGCAAGTGGGCACTGGGCACATCTCGGGGTAGCAGCGTCAGACAGTTTCTCTGATTTGCAAAATGTCCTGGTGTTAATGTTCACTGGGAGAATGGGAGCTCAACTGGAATGAAAGATAAACAAAGGGGAGTTGTTTGTCTTTTCAATTTTGTGGGAAGAATGGGACTTTAGGAACAGCATTGCAGATTCTCATTCTTCCCCTTACTGGCCTTCAGCTCTTTAAAACCAGGTCTACTTGGAGTAGGAATACAGCAGCCACTTCTGGCTGCAGCAGCCCTTTGGGTCAGGATCACTGACAGAAATATCATAATGTGCATCAGAAACGATGTAGTAGAGAAGTGTCTTTCCTGGGAATCTCTTTCTAATGGATCCTTAATTTCCAAAGTCACCTTTAGGCCTGTGGGGTGGCTTTGCTGCATAGGCAAAAAAAGTTGGAGAGATACACATGAATATCTTCCTTGTACAGACTGGGGGATGCAGAGTGTGTAATAACAATAATAATAACAATGATCATGATGATGTTGAATCCAATCAAGTTGTGACTTCAAAGAACATCTGCACAATTACATCTTGTCTGTTTGTTGTTTTGATTTTGTTGTTTTTTTTTTTTTTCTCCAACCTTTTCTATGCCAGTGATGGGGTAAAGTTTATCATGGCATACATTAAATCCAAATATTTATTTTTCTTTCAGTTTGGAAACAATAACAACTACATGAACATGGCAGAGGCAAATAATGCATTTCTTGCTGCAAATGAGGTAGATGTTTTTATTTTTTATCTATGCTCATATTCTGCTGTTTGCTGTGATAATTTAACAGACTTTGAATGGATGAAGAGTGAAGTGCTGAATTTCTGTGTGTTTTATGGAGCACAAAATAAAGACTTTAATGAGAAAGAAAATAACCTGACAGCTCTCCATTACTAGTCAATTTAGCTGTCCATAAGGCTGTTACTTACATAGCATGTCAATAGAAACAAATCTGCTTTATGTATGGAAAAAAATTATGAACAGAAGGAAACAAATAAAAAGCACAGTAGGTGTACACTTTGAAAGCAAGCTTAGTAATAGTCATTACTAGCTAATGTTCTAATTTTGTTATAGATACAAATGGTTTAATTTGAGTTCTTAATACTCATATGAGATAGAAAACCAAAGCCAGCTCCGTTGCCTGAAGTGTATGGGCTACTTCAAGGAATCTTTTGAATCCAGAACAAATGCAGAGCTGGGCTGGGAGGCTGGCTGGGTTGTGGAGATGATGTATTTGACCACTGCCTTTGAGAGTGGAGACGGGAGAAAGGTGTGGCAACTCCAGGCTCCATGCATCTGCTGGGTGGGGCCACCTCACAGCCAGTTAAAGACCATCAGCACACTAATCCTGACCCCAGGTCCAGACAGAAACCGTCTTTGCCCATCCTTGAAATGCCAGCTCTTACTCCGAAGGAAAGAATGGAAAGTGCAAGATGCACTGTCTAGGATGGGCACAGCAATATGGAGAACAAGAAGTGATTATGTAGGGTGTGTGTCATAAATGATCTTACCAACACGAGGGCAGAAAAGCAGGCAGCCCTGGATTTTCACCTTGTGACTGGGAATTCAGTCACAGGTACTCCTGTGCACTTCTAAAACTGTGATCCCAGAGAAAATAAGCAGAAAGGTGTAACAATAAATATGAAGGTTAGAATTAAAGGTGGGGTTTTATGAATCATTTGTACAATGGTCACCATCTCTTTTTACCCAGCGAGACTGCTTAGATAAGGGAATATTGTTTGGCACTGGCTCCAGTGTTATTTGTGATAATGAACACAAACCCCATCTGTAATGACAACATGATGTTTCTTTCTGTAGAATTTCTTTCCTACATTTGAATCAAACATTGATGAAAGCTCTGCTGCCAGCAGCTGTTCAGAGACAATTTAATTCCAGCTGTGATAATTCACCGTGTCAGACATTGGCTGTTATATGTTGATACAACAGTTCTCCAGATTTGCATTTTTATCAAAAGGAACAAATGTTTTGAACATTTCAGTACAGATGGCATTTAACCATGCACACAGGTTTTATATATATATATATATATGTGTAAGATATAAATATTTGAAAAGTTAATAACTTTAAAAAATGTAATTGGTAAGATAAATCTCACAAATGTTATACCATCTTTTGGTCATAACAGCACCTTTCTGCAGTCCCAAATTGCATACTATTCAGGCTCTTTTTACAGACTGAATAGCCCAGTGATTTGGATTTAAGACTGCTTCACTAAGGGGCTTGCTTTCTTCTTAGATTACATCTATTTTATCCTCATTCTTAGACCTGTTTTATGTTTGTTGTTTTTTTTTTCTTTTAAGATATATAACATATTTGGATAAGTTATACAGTTAGAATTAAATTTAGATTAAAAAATGTTAAGGTATTCATCAATTTACTCTCCCCTTTGTAGTAAGCTGTAAGTATTAAGATGAATGCTACTCTTCTAAGTAAAAGATTGTATAATTATCTAGCTGCATTATATACTTCTACAGCTGTCCTAGAATTATTCTGTTAGATGGGGAAAAAAGATCCAGTTCTTGTAATTACTAATATCTCATAAATATGTCAAGTAAAGAGAGGTTCAAATGTACTATAATAATACTGATTTCAGTGAACCCTTTTGCTTGAACAAGGAATAAAAATATGATTAAGTGTTACTGTTCATATTAAAGCGTGAATCTTACTTTGCAATTACTGCATTGCAATGTATTTAATTATAGTGGTTTTGCATTAACATGAACGTAGCTTTCTCAGTATTATTTTGGGCCTGAGCACTGCTGAGCCAGAATCCCATTTTATTTCTGTAAATAATGCCTTAAGAGTGTAATCCTAGAGCACATTCAGGCTTAGAAGCCACACATTTGCTTTATGTTTTCTGTCTCTATGTCATGATTACTACGACTCATTTTAAAGCACCTTAAATATTTATTGAAATAATATTTCAAGTGTTAATTACAGTGGTAATGAAAACAGCCAAATGCCACATATCAAGAATGAGTGTTTATCCGTATTGTTAATGTGATATGTTAGATTTCATTAAGCAGTAATGGGGTAGCAAATGAGTCACAAATTACAGTTGCATCTGTTACTAGACCACATTAGTGCCAAAATAACTGCAAATGCAGCCATAGGGTTATGTTCATTAGCCAACCACTTCTCCTGGCCAATCCATCCTTTGTGTTTGTGAACTACGGGGTCCGTGAGAAGAAAAATTCACACCTTTTGTAATATAGCAGTGGGGAAGTCAAACATCTCCCTAATCCAGGCCCAGCCTTCACATCCAGAATTAAGTTACAGCCTTGCAGTTGGAGCGAGATGGGCACAGTCTCAGCAGACTCTGGCGGTGCTGCAGACTGCAGCAATCTGGGACCTCATCATTTCTGGTGTGAGACCAATAATGACAGCTGACAGGTTCTATATGCAAGCAAAGGTTTTTCTTGTGTTTCAGTTTCCATCTTCTCTCAAGCGGTTATTAATTTATATCATCATTAACAGTTTGAAGGATGACAATTTGCAGCAGTTAATGAGATCTTTCACTGAACTTATCATTTTTAAATTAACTGGCATTAAGTCACTCTTTCAAACAATGTAATTAATACATAAAACAATTCTCCTTTCCACCCCAACCTGAATCCTGAACTAATGCAAACAAACAAATCCCAGAGCAGCCTTGCATGTCCAGAACAAGACAAGAGTGCCTGTTTTAGGATTGCCAACTGCCCAGTTTGATCAAGGCAGTCCTGATTTCAGTACATTTAAAATGGCCTAATTTCAAGCACTGAATTTCTATTATTAAGTAGCAGTGGACCTGAAATAATACATGAAAGTTCATTTAACTCTCAAAAAATTTGAATAAGCATAGCTCATTTGTTTCCCAAATAAAAGTCAGCAATGTTGAAGCCAGATACAGACTCTACTTGAATGAAGATTATCTTTGACAGACACGTGCACACGTACAGACATGCACAAACCCTGAAGATAACTGGCAGTAAATGTTTTGCTCAAGGCATCTTAACAGGTGTTTAGTTCATAACAAACCTACTGTTCAAACAAAGCTGGCTTGCTTCAGGAAGCACTGGGAGCTGCTGTAATCACCCTCACGCTTTCACACATCTCTCCTCCAAATTACAACCTGTGTTTAAAAGGCTTCACTGTGTTTTGGGGATGCAAAAGAAATAAAGAATGATAATATTTCACGTTTGTTAGTGGATAAAAGCAAACAAAAGATGTGAAATGGTCAGTGCTGAATTCCTGTTGTGTGTGTGCTACAAAATTGTCAGTGTTCTATGAAGCATGAGAGTAATGTAAGCTGCTTGTGCTATTTTACTAACATATCAATAAAGTGGCAGTTTGTTATACAGCCAAATCCAATGTAGCTGATATTCGGACTAACAACAGACAGATGTTGCTAATTAAGTACACATTAAAAAACTGTTAATACTGATACTCCATTAAAGCCATATGATAATGAGACTTAAATCTTTAATCAGAATGATCCACAAATGCTTTCAGCATATGAAACGTAAACATTTTGTTGGCTATAGAGCTTGCATTTGAGAACAAACCAAGATTTGGACTGCAGTTGTGGAGGTGATTGCTGAGCCCTGTGTGCCCTAACTCTGCCTTGTCCTGTCCTTTTCCAGCAGACATTCCATACGCCGAGCCTTGGGGATGAGGAGTTTGAAATCCCACCCATTACCCCCCCGCCCGAGTCAGACCCTGCACTGGGCATGGCAGATATACTGCTACCCTTTCAGGGCCTTGGTGACCAGCTGCCTGCACAAGGAAATGAATTTACACCTCAGTTTCCCCCCCAGAGCTTGGATCTTCCCTCTATTACAATATCCCGGAATCTCGTGGAGCAAGACGGCGTCATCCACAGCAATGGATTGCATATGGTAGGTCTGGTTCTTTGTGTGTTCCCATTGCCTAATTGTGTCTGTCAATGTAGATTTGTGCCATATAGCAGTTTTCATTGACCCCTCAGAAGATCTGTGTGGTTTCTTGGAGCCTGACCAAGCATTTGCCAGCGTTTTGTGTCACGTCAGGCATGTTCTGTATGAACGATGACTCGTGTTGTTACACAGCAAACAGTGATTTGCTATTGCTCAGCTCCCAAAGGCAATTGACAAATGGTTAAGGGTTAAACACTGGTGGGTTCAGAAAGATAAACATGTACATTGTAATGTACAGTGCAATGCTATGCTGATTGTAGACAGATCTCTTGTGAAGAAGCAGTCATGCTTTACAAACACAGAATTTTCATTTTGCGAATGGAGTTGGAAGCCCATATCCATTGGCATCATGTGCATCCCAAGTGCTCCTAAAGTTCAAAAATGTGTTACACAGTTGGCACTGGCATCAAGAATTGAAAGACCATAGTGTTGGCCAGAGTGAACTACAGCATTTAGAATGAACTGATTGTCTGTATTTGACGTGTAGGACCCACATCTGACATCCATCAGGATGTTTTGAGAGTGCAGTATTGAGAGTAGCTCAGGAGAGCCAGACACAGTATGGCACCAGGAAAAAAGCAGTGCATTTCCCTATATCCTGTATATTCCATGGGCTAAATCTTTATAAATAGGAATGAATTAAATTTTTTAAAACTCAGAAGTTATAGAGATGTATTATCTTGACAGTACTCAGAAATGAAGGGCCATAAAAAGCCTTTGTTGTGTCCAGTGCTCTTGTTGGCCATAGAGGCTGGGGGAGGGTGGTCTTCTGCTCCTGGTCTGTTTCTGAGCCCTCAAGAATGATCTGGGTAGGGAAGAGCTGAGTGATGGGGACTGTGAGGCTAATTCCAGTGTTAATTAGAACAATCAAAAGCAGGGATGTGTGGAGTTTCCTCCAGAACCTGTACACACTGTAGGGCTGCAATCTCCATGGGAAGGTGCAGGGGCAGTTCCCGTGTTGTTGCAGTGTTTCCCTTTCTGGGGAACACTGGACTCCGGGGGATCTCCCAGTGTGGGTTTCTGAGAGCTTTGTGCAGTAACATTCATACTGCCAGC
The DNA here is from genome assembly GCA_013397795.1 of Orthonyx spaldingii. Taxonomy (NCBI): domain Eukaryota; kingdom Metazoa; phylum Chordata; class Aves; order Passeriformes; family Orthonychidae; genus Orthonyx; species Orthonyx spaldingii. Next base: position 2,090,948 of record VZTJ01005188.1, on the reverse strand, counting down.
AATGAGACACAGCTGCCAGCCAGTTTATCCTACTCAGCATTTTAAACTCAGTGCTTACAATTAGAATTAGTTTCTGTGTTGCATATTGAAGAACGAGTGAATGTTTAGCTTGAACAGATATTTTACATCAACTATATTTTTTTCTGATTAGCTCTTTTATATAGGACCTTTTGCTGAACTTGGTGTAGTGAAAATACATATTTACTGCTGGACTGTAATAAGGGTTGTGTTGTTATGTTGTGATTTCTCTTTTATTATTCTGGCAAGTGAAAATTAATTAAAGATTTACAAACTAACAGGCACCAAATATTTCCCTGTAATTCTACAGGCTGCTGACTTCATTGCAAATTTTAATATTTCTTGGGAGGTCATGAGGAGTAGCTAGCAGTAATGCAGAGTGAACCACAAGCTGCTTACTACTTAGGAGGTACACAATTCAGTCATTCCGTGGATCCAAACCAGGGACTGCCTAAAACAGGTCTTGAAGGATATGGTGTTAGTTTTAGATCTCATTTTGCACTGTACATGTTGTGTAACTTCTGAAGGAAGATCAGATTAATAAAACCTGAGAGTCAGGAATGTTGTGCCTGAAAACAAAAGTAATGGAGCATATGTGCACTGAATACAATGAAACTTGGTCAGGAAATATCGCGGGCTGGATTGGTGTTGTGTTGTGTGTACGAGGATCCCCTCAGTGTTGTCGAGTGGTTTGTAACCTGACCCAATTTTGCCCTTTCATTTTGCATCCTTTCACGGAATGTGATTCTTCCATGGGTAAATGCTGTCACCTTAACAGTTCCAGCCAGAAGAGGCCTCCAAATTATGTTTCTCTTCGCTTGACTCTTCCGGTGCTGAATGGGAGGCTTCACATCTTTGCCTTTTCCCTCGACTGTGCAGTGCAGCAATTACTGGCACAGTTTACACTGACTCCATTGGTAAGAATTTGTTCCCATATGGGTCAGTGAGAAGATGTAGAGAAGCTCCTGGCTTCTTACCCTAGTAGTCCAGTGGCATTTTTTAGGGTGATTGCCAGTTCAAAGCTATGGATTGGGAACTTGTGTGCTACAGTTTTGCTGTAGAGAATTGATGAGGAATTGTGTGATTTCATGTGGAGGAGCCACATAGGGAGGTTTGTGTGTCAGACATTCCCCACAACTGCTTGATTTGTTTCATGCTGTGAAATGGAGTGGCCCCTGCCATTGTACTCTAGTCAGGAGTCTTTTTCGCCTCTGCTCGTGAATGCTAGGTAGCTTTGGGAAGTTTAAAAACATTAACAGAGGGTCCTTGCATAGCTTTCTGCTGAACTCACATAGCTCTCTTTAGTAGTCAAATTTTCCAGCAGTTAATCTGTATTTCCAAAATAAAAAATGAAAACATTGTATCATATTTTATGTAGAAAATGTGCACTTTATTAAACTGGTAAATATTTATTAATAATATTAGAATTCATCTTTAAATTAGACATTTCATGAATTACCTTGCCTTGGAGCTATAAAAACTTTATTGCAGCAATAAAAAAATGTAAAGGAGGCATTTTGACTATGAAATTTCATTTCATGGTCAATTGAATTTACTATATCTGAAAGAACTAAAGATGGGGTTGTAAAATAATTATGATGTTCGTACACACTTACAGAACAATGTTCTTATCCAGCGATACTGGGATAGTCTTATTTAAACGCTGTATTAATGGTGTACTGCTAATCACTAAAGCTTCTTGAGCTGAATACAAACTTAAATTATTTTAATATTAACTGCATTGAGTTTATTGCTTATCTCGTGAAGCATTAGAGAGCTTTACTGTAAGCAATATTTAATTTAGGTAAATGTAGTCCTACCCTGTTGCAAAGCCTGGTGGAAGAATTTCACCTTGAAGAAATGTCATGAGATTTTAAATCACAAATGTTGAAAAAATAAAATGGGCTTGGACAGAATTATGATTAATACTGTGTGTCTTTGGCTTTTTTCTATGTACTACCTGACATGTTCACCTATAAACTTGAATGCAGAATCGCCAGAGGCATGGTTAAAAATAGGTTATGTCAAGGTTTTCCTATGTCTCCCTTAGGGTATGGAGCTGGCTAGGTACCACGTAATGCTTCTGCAAGTATCTCACATATTACTCACAGGAAGACACACACACACCAAAAAAAAGAGAAAAAAAAAAGAGAAAAAAGATGGAACATATTCTTTATGTATTATTATATTGAAAATAGCATTCATGGTGCAAGAAAGATATCTATATATTTATTCTCAGCATACATGTGACCTAGCAATTACTAAAGATCGTACTGGTGAGTTAACCATTGTTTATGGTTTATGCTATTAAGATACACATACGATGGAAAGAGTGACAGTTTGTCACAATGCTGATTAACTTCATTATTATTGGCAACAAACACAACACATTTATCTTTACAGCAGTTTTTAACGTTTAAAAACGGGCAACAGCAACAAAAAGAGGAGATAAAACGGAGGCAGTTTGATTAATTTTAATATTTTAATAACATGCAAATAAAATTCTGGTGTTCAAAAAGGAGTCACTGAAAAATGGAGTGTTGATGTACATTTGACTTCAAAGAATGTGTGGATTTACATGATGCAAATATTATCCCTATAAATACTTGAATATAAATAAGCAGAAGTCAGCAGCAATATCCTCATTAAAAATCAACCCCCAATATTTTATATTAATACTCTGTTTTCTGTTGATCTGCCCATAAAAAATTATTTTAATCTGCAAACTGTGGCAATTCTATAAAACTACAAGTTTTGCTCCTGAGGGTTCCTTTTTTTAACACCTCTCTCTAATCTGCCCAGCCTGCTGAGTAGCATTGACATCAGTAGTACATCAATTTCAGAAAGTGGATTATTTTTACTAGACAGCTATTGTGACATATTGGGTCAGTCATAAATGAAAGATATTCATGCAAGCATGCAATACTTGTAATGAAGTCTCACTCTGACCTTCTGTATGATTGATTCTGTAATTTAGTTTTCTCAGGCAGTGCCTGAAATGAAATGAAATCATGTTGAACAAGTTTTGAATACCCACAGTGCACCAGGAGAAGAAAAATCTGCAACCCCAGAGGCTTGAGAGAGAGCAGCTGAACGATTTATCTCCATGCTATTATAGCCTTTGCCAGCATTCAACATTTCTTTTTTTTTTTTTTTTTTCTTATTTGGCTTAAGTACTTAATTCTGCAGGTAGCTGTAAATGGGAAAATAAAATGCTGTTCAGATTTAAAATGACAGGACAGGAGTATGTGCAGGGGACTGATAAAATATCTTGAATAGAACTGACCTTTCATGTAGCTGAAAGTTACTGGGGGATTCATCCTCATAATTACCATATAGATTATTTTTATTTCTTTCCTGCAATGAAACATTTCAGAGAGCAGTAGTGCTGATTGAATGAAAATTGAACTTGTTAACATTCTTTTCAGCTTAGCCTGTTGTACATAACAGAAGGTTAGCTTTGATGAATTTCAAAATTCTCTTTCTGATATCTAAGAAACAGACAGTAAAATAATTGTCTTTTTTCACTCTGATTTTTTTTTCTTTTATTCAAAAACGTACAATTATTAGAAAAACAGACTGATAGTTTTACATATATTGCTCCCTGCATTACTTATGCTGCTAGAGAAAATGTGTTTCCTATTTGATGAAGATTTGAGCTTGTTTATAATTGTTGCAGTGCTGCCAGTGCAGTCAGGATTCTGCACAGATAAGGTTAATTCATAGTGGAATATGCTCATCTTTAATTATATTACTCCTTAGGAGTGGCACTGTGCTCAAATCAAAGACATGATGGTGACTATTGCTTTTATTTCAAGAAGAGACTTTTTAAATAAACATCTCAAGAATGTGGCTTTAAAGAGATGAGGTGCAAATTTGAGCTTATTTAAGGCTGCATACAATAGAAATATTATTAATGTTTCAGAACAGTTGTGTCTTTTACTTAGAGCTCTAAATCTTTTTTAGTAGTTTAAGTTCCCAAATTACTAATGAAATTTAAGTGAATAGATTAACATAAGATTGCAAGACTCAAAGCTAAAAACGTTGCTTTAAAATTGGCAAAAGATAGTTACTTCACTGCTCACCTGACTGGGTGCCTCTAGTTTATATTTTAATTTTCCTTTACAAAGAAACTTATTTCTATATCTCTCTTTTAACACTCAGTCAGTAATCTCCTATCTAGAGAGAATGGAGTAGGTTTTCAATTAATAAAATGTTATAACAACATTGTTTAATGTGTTGCAGATGAAACAGTTATTTCATGGGTCATTAATGTGTTTAACGCCTGGAATGGTTTATTAAAACAAGCCCTTGTTATTGTTATGAATGTGTTTATTGTCATCTTTGATACAAAATATACAACAAATTTCAGAAGCTTCTAGGCATTGCTTTATACAAGTAGCAATTACTCTTACTAGAAAAAGAGATCCTCTTCTGTTTTTTCTTGGATTTCTGTGCTGAATTGCTAAGCTCAGGCTTTAAATCAACAGTGTTAGTCTGGTTTGTATTGGCCTTTCCCAGCAGAAATGGCAGCTGTTATTGCCACTGGTTTTAATAATTTGTGGTACCAGGAAAAATTAATCTCAAGTAGCCCTGAATTAAAGGATGTTCGGGCGGCTCCGAGCAGTGACATTTGGCCATGTACAGAACAAGAGGGATGCTTTGGGAAATGAGACCTTTGAGACTCAGCTGGCTGCTCCCAGCTGGGCTGTGACACAGCTCGGAGCTGGGTGCTTTGCTGATGAACTTCCAGGTCTTTACAGAATATTTTTTTTGTGTTTGGTGTGTAATTAAATACTTTATTCTACACGTGATGACGTAGTTGGGCATTTTGCAGGTACCTTTCAGAGCGTGTGGGTGCTCAGCTGAGGGGCCATGGGGGGCAGGTGGGCAATGGGCTGAGAGCCCTGGAGGCAGCAGTGGCTCTGGCACAGGGGCTGTGTGCTATGGCTTTGACCTGATGGGAAGGTGGTGCTGGCCTGATGATATGCTGAACAATAGTGTGAAGATTTTCATATCCTCAGTGACATTGTAATTCTCAGTGTGGATGATACAGTCCTTTTTCTGAGATGGACTCTTCTCTCCTTGCTCATTGGTACAGACCAATGAGTGGGCCACCTGTTAATGAGAGAGGGAAGTGTCCTCTGCTCTTCTTGAAAACAGGTGACTCATAGTAACTGCTAGAAAGGACCTGTACACAGGGAACAACGTGGCAGCAGTTGCCAAAGACACCTGCCTGAATAGCAGGCACTAAACTAAAAAATAATAAAAGTTGAAGCAGGTAGGTTATTGCCTTTTGAGGTCATGAGGGTTTCTTTTATGAAAGAAGAGGCACGGTAACATTGGCAGAATATTCTGGGCAAAGAGTCTGTGACTATTTTATAATAATAGTACCTAAACCAAGATCCATCAGCGCCAGAAAATATTGTGAGGTGCCATATAAATATGGGGAAAACGATATAGCCCACTGGGAAAGCTGTCAGGAACTGGAGTGAAAGCTGAGTGATATTCCTAAGAACTGACCTCAGACATACATGGCTGTGGACACCAACTGTGCATTAAACCTGGGCCATAGCTTTAAGCCACTCTGCCTCCTGAGTTTAAAATCAGGTACTGTTTTCATAAGCCAGCCAAATGAGGCAGATGCTGCAGCTAGTCTGGATGTTCCTGGCCAAAGGCTTAGTTGGGTCCAGCCACCCTTGCTCTTATGTACTTTGAGAACTTTCTTTGAAATTCCTGCTATTCTGTTGTTACAACTCCTTGTTTCCCCTTGGACAGCTTACCCAATACTCAGCTTCCACTTCAAGTTTGCAAGCATTGAAGAAATGTGAAGTCTCTTTAGAGTTTTAAATTATTCTATGTTGTCAGGTAGCTGGAAGAAAAACATACCTAAGTTTGGTAATACAAAACGTAATGAAACCTACTTTTCTGATTTACTTCAGAAACCAACAACTAAACAAAGAAGCCTCACAGAAAAGAAAAATCCCTCCAAAACCTAAAGAAAGCATATCCCTAAACACAGTTACCAACACTTGTAGCAATTTTTAAACATACAAATGCCATGTAACCCCTGAGTCTGTCCCCCCACAATTCCTTGCACAGTTCTTGTTACCTTTGATAATGTTTGTGAGTTGTCATGCTCACACTCTCTCCCCATGTTCCTTACTGCATAATAAAGACCTTTGAAGTCTACCTTTGATTTGGGAGCTGAAGCACCTGAGTTGTGGAGGTTGTAACAAAACTGCTAACAGCGTTTATCTGACATTCTGGGACTTAATTTCAGCTATCCAGGATTTGTTTGCAATGTGTCGTCGCTGTTTGCGTACAGCAGACCTAAGTTTGTACTGCTAATTTGGAGAGAAGCTCCTCATGCCAAGAGACTCATCAGATCAGAGCCCAGATCTGTGATCTGAGTCACACATGTATTGTGATCATGCTGTTGGGTGCCTTGTCCAAGAGGAGTGTGATTCAATATGCTTTAAAGTATGGTAGATGCTTGGGAGGAAGAGAGTGGAGAGTCTGTTTTTAAATGCCTCTACAAAATGGTGTAAAAATTAAATTATAAAGTCAATTAGGTGATGCTAAAACAGCAGCAGCAGCAGCTACTCTGGGTGAGTGGAGGGCTGTGACCAGCCTGTCCTTGTCTGCAAGAGCAAAAGGACTTGATAGCAAATGAGGCAACCAAGAAGTGTGACCCCTTTGGCCTGCGTTGGGGATCGTGTGAGGAATCTGCAGGCTCACAGGAAAGTAACTGGGTAGGAACAGAGTTCCCAAAGAGAAAACACTCCATGATAGGTTGGTGGGGCATCTCCAGGAAGCATTGTAGGCATTTCAGAGAAAAGTCTTTGTCCCTGAGTTTGGTAGTTGTGTGATTTTGACCTTGCTGTGTCGGTGTGCTCCTACTGCTTCATCCTTGAGTGCGCTTCCACAGAGGTGGCTTTCACTTGTGCTTTGCTGGTCTCACATTGCACCTCCTACCCCTGTAACTGGTGCAAGGAAAGCGTCAATGACATTTGCAGTATGTGCCTTAAACAAGTGCTCAGTGGTGAAAATTGTTGCAGAAAACATCCCGGGTGCCTATGCACAAACCGCAAAGGGCAAAATTTCAGGCCTGGGGTAGGCAGGAACAGAACTGATACTGCAAAGCTCCGTTGCAGTACATGATATAACAAGTCTGTTCAAGCACAAGAAGTGGTGCCACAAATGACACTTGATTTTGAGACCACCTATCTTGTATGACCCACACAGTAGTCCCCAATGACCCCTGAAATAAGTTGCTCAGTTTTAAGGAATAAATCAGTGGACCTTTATATTCTTTGGGTTTGGGTTTTGTTTTTGTTTTTCTTTCTTCTCATGTCTCTTCTGTGGTTTATGTGTGAACAGAAGAGATAGAGTGTCGCTGTTGAGCCAATGTCGAAACAAGAAGAGGCCAAGATCAAATGGCAAAAAGAAGCAATTATTTATTAAATTTAGCTTTTATATACAAAATGAACTCCCACATGATTGGCCACTAGCTGTACGCCTCTTGCAGCTGATTGGCCACCTGGATCCAAGAGAGCTATGAACACTTTTATCTTTGTTTACATAAACAGATAGATTTTCTCACGAGAAAAGAGGTTTCTGTGCTGTCACAATAGAGGGACAGGATGGACACAGATCAAAAAAAATGGCATGTTCTTCATGTACTTCAGGCAGCAAAATGTGTGTGAACCTCTTGTCACCAACCCATCTCTTACATCCCGCTGAAGACATAATTATTTTTTTACAAATCAACATGTTCTTGGAGACTTTTTTTGGGAATCAAATTAGGTAAGGTTTACTTTTCTACAGAGACGTGAAGTGAAACATGGGAGTTTTTTCACTGCCAGAGAAAAGAAGCTGCTGCTTGTAGGATCTCCTGATAACTGCAGTTTGACAGCTCTATTAGTGATGATGGTGTCTGTGGAGGGGAGAGGAAGGACACTTCTTCAGTGGTGGCAGTACCAAGTGCAACTGTTTTGTATTCTATTAAGTAAGGATTTAATCTCTGACAGAGAAAAGCATCCTGTTAGTTTGATTTGTTTTGATTGGCAGTGAAGTCCAATCCAGTAAAAATTTAGATTAATGGATTCTTTTATCTACACTTGTGGAGAAAAAGAATATTGAGGATTTCTTCTAGAGATATGCTGACTTGACTAAAAGTAAAGGGAGTAATTTACAGTCAGGGACAACTGAGGATTTCACTCTTTACATTGTAGCGCATTTGCTTCAACTTAAATACATGCTTTAAAATATTGCATCAGCTTATGTTACACTGACAGTGATGAATTCCCCAGGCAATAGAATATATAATGGTTTAAGTCAACTTCTGAAACCAGGGCACAGTGAATATAACCATAAATGTTGGGTTTTGCTTAGTTATTCCTTAGTTATTTTGGTAGGCAGATTTCTCAATTCCCTTGAACTGTCTCATGCAGTGTGGGGTCAGATCCCAGCCCTACATCCTCCTGTAGGCATTTGCCGGGGCTCAGTCCTCTCATGACCAGAGTCTCACTGGAGGTATGGCATATTTAAATGATAGAAGGCTGTAGACACTGATTTTAATCAAGACTTCAGTATTGGTCAAAAATGTTCTAAAAAGTCATTTCCTAGTTATAGTTTTAAATATCCTGTTGAATGTTCCCAGAGATTAAAATTATATCAGGGTAGGAATTCAGGATAGAATTACTGTATGGAAATGATTCTTGAAATGCAGGGTAGGTAAGTGAAATGAGGGCATCCCTCAATGAAATGGCTGGATGCATTTATCTGTCAAAATAAATACTAACTGTATTACAAGCTATACTAAGTACTGGATGCTTAATGAGTTGCTAACAGAAGAACAAACTACCTTTTATTAACATAATTTTTTTCCCTTAGTACTCCATGGTATGTTGAAAAAGTACTCCATGGTATGTTTGATAAAACTGTATAAATTAAAGTGTGGGAGTTTACACATTCCTTTTATTTTCTTTTCTATTTTTAGTCTCCTTACTCCATTATTTGCTTTCCAGTGTCTGTTGATGCGTTGATGTTTTATACATTTTTGAGAACTTGTTCTTTTACAAATCATTGTAAAGTAAACTATGTATTTGTCATAGACTGTGAGATGACCTTTAGCAATAGGACTAAATAGGACTTCTATGGCATGACTATCTAAAGTGATTAGAATTGTTGAGAGTAGGATAGTTTGATGGACAGATACCCTTATGGTTCCTTTGATGAGGCCTTCTATGAACCAAATGCTGAATGTCTTTATAAAATGTGCAAGAGAGTGGTGACAGCTGCGTAAGAGAGTGTGCCTGGACACAGTCACCACAACGTTGTGTTGAGGAAAATATTTTGGACTATATTTTGCTTTTTTTTTAATGCGGGTATATAATTAGAATCGTTGAATGGTAAAATTATTTGGGTTGGAAGGGACCTTAAAGATCATCTTGTTCCAAACCCCTGCCATGGGCAGGAAACCTTCCACTAGACCGGGTTGCTCAGGGCCCCATCCTGCCTGGCCTTGAGCTTCTCTGGGTGACCTGCCCAGGGCCTCACCACCTTCAGATTAAATAATTTCTTCCTAATACCAAATCCAAACCCCCTTGCTTTCAATTTAGAGCCATTCCCCCTTGCCCTGTAACCGAAGAGCTCAGAGAGGTGGCCAGTGTTCCCCTTTGTAAATGTCTCTGTCCCTGGGGGGTTTGTACCACTTGTGTAGGATGCCAACAGAGAGATCTGAGTCAAAGCCATTTCAGACTGCAGAGGAATTATCCAAGTTATTTCTCTTTTGGTTTTGGTTTCACACATTATGTCCTTGTTTGATTGTCATGCTGAGTAAACCAGTGGTTGAGCTTTGCTTGACTTGTGTTAAGACCACCAGGTTTTGCCCAACTTCAGTCTAAGGCTGTAAAGCAGATCAGCCTCAATCAAAACGTGATTGAGAAGTTAATGAATTTTTGTCAGAACTAATCTGTTGTTTTTGACTAATGTTACAAAAATCCTGAATGCTTTCAATACTCGTGTATCACATTTACTTCTGGTTAAGTTTATGTAAAAGAGCTTGTGATGTTCTCTAAAATTCTCCCAGTATTCCAGTGGATTATTTTTGGATGTGTGAGCTTTTCAATTTTCATATAGTAACGTAATTAGGATGTCATGTGGGTGCTTCAGTGCACTTGTATTTCCATGTGTGCTTCTGATATAGGATGATTTTCGTTGTTAAACATTTCTTTGATAAACATCTCAAGCATGATGAAATCTTACTGATCTTCCAGTTTGGTATTGGCCTTTGGTAGTATCACAGAAAAAATAAGAGTTAAGATAATTGATGGAAATTTTGTTTTCTTGAATACAGCTTCCTTCTTAGAAGATTTTTCTTTGCTCAGGAGCTAAATAAAAATGCTGTGGACTTTAATAGTGCTATGAACTAGCTTCCCTGCCTTCTTGCTACTTTCCAAACCACCATACAAACATAGGAAATGGCTTATACTTCTTTGTGTGAAAGCTCTTCTATAGGTACCATAGGTTTTCAGGCCCACAGAACTGTACCACAAAGCAAAAAATGATAATCCTATTACTTTCTTTTTAAAATATTGATCAGCCATATAGCTTAAACCGAAAGTGCAGAAAATACATTGTTGGTTGTTTTCATATGCACATATAATGGGAATAATAAGGGATTGGATATTATATGGAACATTTTCTTTTATATAATATGTCTTATCAATTTGATTCTAAATGGCCAGTTACAAAATATTGTTGCCACTCCTAGATTTTACTGAAGCTCTTAAGATTAAAAACAAAAAAGGCTAAAGAAATCAGGAAAAGATACAGAAAAGAAAAACTGAAATTAAATAAGTGGATGCACAAGCATCAAATAGTATCAGAAAAAGGGACAGTTAAGAATTCATGGGCTCGTGTATAAAATTAGATTCTGGGTCAGTGCAAGTCAAGAGAATTTAGTCTCAATAAAATCATAGAGGCAACCAAAATGACAGGACTTGGAGTAAATGGTTTGTAACCCATGTCATCACATTTTGTTGCCTCAGTGTGAAGGCCAGAAAGGCCTGTATTGTGTAGCAATAAAGGGAGAACAAAAGCAAGGTTTTTAGGGGTAGAACACCTCCAAGAAAGTACTGTCTGCACAATAATGAGGAAAGTTAATTTTCATGAGAGGTTATTCTGATGATCTTCAGCTTTGCTGAAAAACCAGCAGAGTTTTTCTTCACGCAATAAAGTAACGTCTGTAAGCTAAAATGATTGGAGTAATAGGCAGAGAGTGATATCGTTTCACAAAAGACTTTGAATGACTTCCAGATGCCACTGCCAATACAAGTCACAATCAAAATGACCCTGTAGTTAACGGCAGTAAATTTTCACAGGAAGGTGCCCTGAAGCAAATGGGTATCTCAGCCAGTAAGTCTGATGTTTTGATCTTTCTGTATCAAGTGCTCCACTTTTGGCACACACACTCATCTCTAAGGAACTACAGTCCTTTACTGAAAATATTAAAAGCATTTAAGATGTAGGAAAAGCAGTGTGGCATGGTATGGATGATGAGCCAAGCTGGCAATGGCTGGGGAAGCATGGGGAAAATGAGGTTGAGCCCCGATGCACAGGATCTGGATCATGAGCTTGTGAGGTTAACTTTATCTGTACTGGATCCAGCTGCACCACTGCATACTTTTATGCTAAAGAAGGATTTGTTTTTACTCTATAGTCTTCAGCAGAAAGACACAGAAATGCCAAATTCAGAATTAATATGATTTACTGCTTTAGGGAAGCAGTGAGCTGCAGTGTTTGTACATAAAGATCCATGAGGCAGGGTGTGCATCTTCTCTAACATGTGTTGCTTCTTTGTTCAGCCACCCTTGTCCCAGCCAAGGAAAGGCTTCCAGGAGCATAGAACCACTGCCTCTGTTGAGGGCAGAGCTGTAAAAAGTAGGGGAAAGTCATTTGGGCTAAACTTACCTCCATGCTGACACAGATTTTTGAACACTGGTTTGGACTTATCCATACTTAATAAGAGAGCACCAGGAAGGTCAGACTCTGTTGTGGAAGTCCAGTGGGTTTATGCTGGGCTCCCACAATTGCTGTTTCATTCTGTGTCATTTCATTAAGGATCATTGCACCTGCTACTAATTACAATGAGGGTTATTAATAATGAAAGAGTTTTCCAAATCTAATTTATTTCTCATGTTTCTGGCTGTTCAAACAATGACAATAGATTAATCAGGTTGCTGAATCAATTTGTGAGCTATTTATTCTCTTATTAACTTTTCAAAAAATCTTCTTTTCTGTTTAAATGTTCCTTCATTGTGTATTGATCTGTGTGTGGTCAAAAAATAAAAAGAGTTTTCATAGGCAGATTGCAGCTGACTTTACCTTCAGGGTCTTGCTTCTTTTTATTTACAAACGTGGTAAATGTTGTGCAGATGTAGGAGACACAGTTTGTGCCCTCGAGAAACAGTAGAAACCAAACCATGCAAGCACTTGTGTTTCTGAGACGTGGAGTACAAGAAAAACAAATCGGTGTTTTGTACATCGATTGCTACTTCCACACATTTGATTGTTGGATTAAAGATAAAAATGTGTCGTTTTGTGTGGCACTTGCCAACAGGGATCTTTAGGAGTATTTAGGATTGCTGGACTGGTCCTCCAGCCTGCTGCAGTGAATGTACTCCAGACCTGGCAGGGCAGTGTTCTGTGTTTAAAAGAACTTTAAAGTCCCACTCAGACAGGACTGGTTTACACCTACTACTCTTACTTGTAATGGCCAAGATAATTGAATGTCAGTAAAGGAAGATTCTTTTCTCTCTCTAAATGTATATCCCCTCACCCCGCCCTGATTTAGTTTGCTTTCTGCATTTGACAACAGGTTGTGCCTCCTCGTTTGCAATGTTTTCCTGAGTCCTCAGTTATCCTGTTTCCTTCCCTGTTGTTTATGTGGGTATTTCTCACTGCATCAAGAGAAGAAATGTTTAAAAATAGAGAAATGCAATTCTTATTCAAAAAACAAACAAACAAAAAAAGCCACAACTGGGGGAAAAGTGAAGTCTGGGGCAATTATAGTAACTGTTGCTGCACTTAGTTTATTAAAAATATATTTAATTCATTAAAAAGAAAGGAAGCAAACTGCGTGTTGACAGTGTTGGTTCTGTAAGCCTGTGAAAATAACTTCACCTGATACTGCTGTACGGTAACTGCTAATGACTAAACAACGTTCCCGTCTCTTTTAGGATCAGAGTCACACCCAAGTTTCCCAGTACCGCCAGGATCACTCCCTGATTATGAGATCTATTGTCCATATGACTGATGCTGCTCATTCAGGAATTATGCCTCCGTCTCAGCTCACCACCATTAACCAGTCTCAGCTAAGTGCGCAGCTGGGGCTAAATTTAGGAGGCACTAATTTGCCACACACTTCTCCCTCCCCTCCTGCAAGTAAATCAGCCACTCCTTCCCCATCCAGCTCTATCAATGAAGAAGATGCAGATGAATCAAACAGAGTAAGTTATTCCATGTGCTGTAGTGAGCAAGCTTCACACATCTACACGCTGTATTTTCATGGATGTGGCAGTCCCAGCTCAGCTGCAATGTGGTCATATAAAATATAAATGTTACAGTAAAGTGGAATGTGATTAATTTGCTGGTTACCTTCTTTACGTAAGAAGTTTCCACGCTACCTTCATAATAATAAACCTAAGAATAAACATATAAATATATATTTATTTATTTTTATGGTCTAATTTGTCTCGGGTTTTCAGATCTGTTGAATTTCTTCATGCACCAGCTCTGGGCAGTTTTGTCATTTTGGTATTCTCTGGAGTCATGTAAAACATAGATATGTTTAGACAGAAGTAAAATAAGCTCTCTTCTAACTGAAAGTTTAGTTAACTTACATCTTGCTTTAAATAAATCTCTTATAAAACAAAAAGTTCTTGACCAAATGAAGTACAAATATTGTTATAGCAGTATATGTGAAAGGCCTAATTTAAGACTGTTCCATGAAAGGTTTTCTCATTAAGTTGATGGAAGTTATGCGTGTGGAAAGCTCATTGTACAGGATCCTCAAAATATCAAAGTAAATTACTGTCATTGGAGGTATATTTAGAGCCACTTGATCCCCTTTTTGCAATAATCTGTGCACAGTTCAACAGAAGAGGGTCCAGGGCACGAGGCACACGCAGGGATCGGAGCTGCTGCAATGCCGAGCGTGCTGCTGGGATCCTCAGCACGGAGGGGAGAGAGGGGCTGTGGGTGCCCGGCCAGAGCACAGAGCTCCCCGTGCTCCCCACAGGCACCTGCCCTGCCCAGGGAGCACTGGGGGCCTGGGGGACACAGCCAGTGCTCCTGCAGGTGGACTCACGCTGCCGAGTTGCTGCTGCTTTTTGCCTAAAGGGTGGGATTTTTAACCCCTGGCCTGTATCTAAGTTGACAGTCTAAGCCTGGGAATTGGGAAATGCCTCCAATCTTTTTTGCCTTTTGAGTCTCAACTGCTGAAATTGCATCATAATGGAAAAACACAGATGACCTCTTCAAAATATGCTATGAATTAAATGTTAATTTTTTTTTAATATGAATTAGCATTGGGGTGTACTTTTTCAGGTCAAGCTCATAGGATGTGACTCTCAGAGCCATGCTTAGAAAGAGTACTAACTATTCATGCTTTTAGTTCCAGTGGATCCAATGAGATTACACTGAGACTAAGTACTCTTTGGTATGGTACAACAGGATTCTCCCAAGTGTTTCCTACATAGTAGCTTTATCCATACAACATTAAGACTGACTGTCAATAATTTTTTGCAATTTATCTGACTTATTTCAGGCATATATTGACTGTTCTTGTTCTCACTGTTTCTTAGGCTACAGGAGAAAAAAGAGCTGCCCCAGATTCTGGCAAGAAGCCCAAGACTCCAAAGAAGAAGAAAAAGAAAGACCCCAATGAGCCACAAAAGCCAGTGTCAGCATATGCCCTTTTCTTCAGGGATACACAAGCTGCAATTAAAGGACAGAACCCGAACGCTACGTTTGGAGATGTTTCAAAAATAGTGGCATCTATGTGGGACAGTTTAGGAGAAGAACAAAAACAGGTAAATTGGCACAGGGTTGTCTCACAAGAAGAAACAGAGTAATCCTTGTAAAAATTCCTCCCACCTCTGCTCTGAGTGGACCACGCTACTTGCTGATGTAGAACTCCACCTCTGTAGAGCTACATTGAGTTTTGAACTTGCTGGAAACCTGGCATCTAAAAACTATTGTTTTGTAAGAGCCAACAGGTTGTGTTAAATGGCTGTATTTGTCTTTAAATTTTAAAGGGCAGTTTGTAAAAGAGCTCAGGTTATAGTGTCCTAGAGTCCTCTTAACACCATCTTTTGATGATTCCTATTTCAAAGCCCTTGTTTCCTATTAATAAGTTAGAAAAGAGGAAGGTACAGCATATTTACCATTTCCTTTGATCTGCCGGATGAATTTGTTACAAAGCGTGTTGATTTCTAACCTTTGAAGCCAATCCTCTGAGTCTCATTACAATGTTGTGTGTGAAATGATATCTCCAACTCCAAGTAGGTACAGAGTGATGAGTTTTGTACCTCCTTGAGGGTTATTCTTACTCCTATACACATGTAACTGCTGCACATGGATTGAAGGGGGTTAAAAAATACTCTTTGTTTGCCTGTTGCCAGTAACAAGCTTCTTTGGGAGAGAAGATTCCCAGATAAGACACCTTTTGGCAAGAGATGAATGGTACTTGTTTCTGTAATACATTTGGAAACTTTTAGTCTGATCTGACAGGTGATAATGAACACGGTTTAAGGGTGAACTTTAAATTTACTGATGATTAAAAATACAGATTTACTCATTTTTGCCTAACTGTTCTTGTTTAACTCAATGGCATTCTCTCATGCTGGCTTTGGGGCTCTTTGAACCACCTTTTCCCACCTTTTCTAAAGGTATACTGATTTTTTTAAATGTAGTTTGAATATTTGTTTTGAAAAAAAACCCCACAGGTGTATTTTGCTGTTCTAGACTACTGCTGATGCATTTTGGCATCTGAAATACTCAGTGTTCTAATATCCCTGCTATTTGGAGTCATTAAAATACTGTTTTCTTGGGAAGTAAAGAGTGTGTAGGTAGTCTTGTCAAACATTTGGCTGCTCAAACTGATGTCAAATAGAAGCCTTTTGTTATTCATGATAATCAACATAAATTGTAGTGCAAGTCCAGCAAGTAGACCTGAAAGCCTGTAACCACCTACAAGAATATTTAGAACTTTCAAGGAAGAAAAAGCACATCTAACAGTAGAGTGTTTTCAGGGTTTTTGATCTGTGTTTTTTGTTTCTTTGCAAGTGATTTTGAGAGCCTTCTGGCAAAAACGTCTTAATAGTTGAAGTTGGTGAAATTGTGGTCTCTTTTAATAGGTATATAAAAGAAAAACTGAAGCTGCCAAAAAAGAATACCTAAAGGCACTTGCTGCCTACAGAGCAAGCCTTGTTTCTAAGGTAAGCCTAATAATGCCTTCGATGTAATGCAAGTGAGCTTTTACCAATGGTGTTGAAATATTTGGGGCGAGGGGAGGGATGTTATGCAAAATAGAAGTAGAATCCTAGGATTTCTGTAATAAAGCTCTCTAAGATGTTGCTTGAACTCTGCTTAGTCTCTGCAAAATAATTTCATCTCTCTCTGCTGGCATACTAATGATTATCAGAAAATATCTTTGTAAATGTACATCTTCCTTGAGCTGCGGAGGCAAAGTAATGCGCTTCACTACAAAAGCAGAATTCAGTCATGAAAAATATACTGACCTTTTGACATTAACATTTGCAAGCTATTTGCAGAGGTTTGTTTTTCCTCAAGTGCTGCTTCTCAAAGGACAGGCTTGCTTTGCGTGGAGCTGGAGAGCAGTTGTGTGACAAAGCTTGAGTATTGCAGGTGAGGGGAAGGAAATGCCTGGTGGCTCTGAATTTGGAGAGTACTAACCAATGGACTAGCTGGCAGTGAGCCACATGGAGTATTTTAGTGGATCTTGAGTTAAAATAAAACCTGTGAAGAAAACAAAGCTCTGCTCCCTTATTTGAGAATTTACCTTTCTGGACGGCAGCACTATGCAGGTTGTAGTTCTGTTGCATCTGAATATCGTAAATGGAAATGTGCTTATAGACATTTAAATATGGGTAAAACATTACCAAGGTGGTTATTTCTCTAATAATATTTCACACAGATCAAGTACAAAAATGCATTCAATCACAAGAAAGCAACCAGAGGGTGATGGTGTCTTAACTCCTGAGAATATTTATTTGAATGTACAACTGCAGAGGATCAGTAAATCATATGGAAGGTTGCTGTGTATTTTAATTAATGATTAAAAATACAACATCAGAAATTATACACGTGTTTTTGAAAGCTGGAAAATATCTTCTCCTTGTGTTGAGAAGCTGTATTTTTCTGTTGCCTCTGGGACTTAGATAATATTCTAAAAGCCTTTAGTATCACAATGCTAAGTTCAAGAGCAGCAGGAATTCTAAATACCTTTGAGGGATATTATTTTGTGAATCTTAAGTTCATTTTTCAAAACCATCAGAAATGATATTTTTTCCCCAAATCCATGGAACCTGGACTGCCAATTAACTTCTGAGTAGCTTGCAGGTGGAAATTGCACTGAAAGTCACTGTATCTCATCTCCTCTAAATTAAGACATCCTTGCTGTAGCTTTTTCATGTGAGATGGTTGCTGAGAGTAGGGATGGGATAGACACTTGTGCAGCACAATTTGTTACATTCTCAGGTAAATGTCTAAAGCAGTTAATTGCTCGTTGGTTGATAACTCATGGGGAGGGGAGTATGTGTGCTGTTGACTCCCAAAGAACAGGGGGTTTTTAAAAACATGTAAATATAGCAAGTGTTGGGCCTGTTCTGGCTCTTTCAGCGACAAAATGTATGTGACATCTGTGACTGTCTGGTGCTGACCAAGGGCACAAGTTCGTTTTTGTCCAAGTAAGACCTGAAGTTACCATACAGGGAGGCAGATAAAGAGGTGATATAACGGATTGGTGGAT
The DNA here is from genome assembly GCA_013397795.1 of Orthonyx spaldingii. NCBI lineage: Eukaryota > Metazoa > Chordata > Aves > Passeriformes > Orthonychidae > Orthonyx > Orthonyx spaldingii. Next base: position 2,072,869 of record VZTJ01005188.1, on the reverse strand, counting down.
AAGTGATTGCTTTCAGACTGCAGATTGATCTTTTCTGATAGAAAACAAAAGATGACTGAGGTCTCTGAGTAGCTGTTACTTTTATTTTCATGTAAACAGTAACAGTGTTTTTTCTGTTGAAAAGACAATTAATTTCTTTTCCAAACACAGGCTGCTGCAGAATCTGCTGAGGCCCAGACAATTTGTTCTGTTCAGCAAACGCTGGCATCCACAAATTTGTCTTCCTCCCTCATTCTGAATAGTTCCCTTTCTCAACATGCGGCGGTATCGGCGTCTCCCCAAACTCTTCAACAGCCCCTTTCCAGGGCAATTGCTCCAAAACCCTTGACCATGAGACTGCCAATGAATCAGATTGTAGCTTCTGTTACCATTGCCCCAAACATGCCGACAAACATTGCAGCTCCCTTGATAAGCTCCATGGGCACAAACATGGTGGCAACGCCGTCGTCGTCTCAAGTCAGCCCCTCGATGCAGAGCCAGCAGCACCAGATGCAGCAGCTCCAGCAGCAACAGATGCAGCAGATGCAACAGCAGCAACTACATCAGCACCAAATGCATCAGCAAATACAACAGCAAATGCAGCAGCAGCATTTTCAGCACCACATGCAGCAACATTTGCAGCAGCAGCAGCATCTTCAGCAGCAGATTAATCAGCAGCAAATGCAACAGCAGCTGCAGCACATACAGCTTCAGCAAATGCAGCAGCAGCAAATGCAGCATATGCAACACCAGTCACAGCCTTCTCCTCAGCAGCATTCCCCGGGAGCCCCGCAGATCACTTCTCCCATCCCTGCCATTGGGAGCCCTCAGCCAGCACCTCAGCAGCACCAGTCACAAATACAATCTCAGACACAGACTCAAGTATTATCGCAGGTCAGTATTTTCTGAAGATAAATGATCTTGCAACATGGTTTTGTGTTGATGGAGGGGGTAGGGGTAAACCATATTTGGCTGAAAACTGTAAATTGTTGATGGTAGTTATGCAGGGATGCATAACAGATCAAATGATCCTCTAAAGTGTCTATTAGATAGGCAATAAAGAACTACAATGTAGCTGTGTATCATCTTTTAGCTGACTATAAATCATTTTGTTTAAAAGAAAAAATGCTGTTCTCTTTTTCATGTGATGCCTTTTTAATTTATTTAAGCTTTACCTACAATATGTGAATCAACTGGCCTAATAAATACCTGGACCTTATGACTGCAAAATGGCCTTTCAGAGTTATATTCTATAACCCTTCTTTCTCTAAAAGTGAATAATGCACTTCAAGGCAGTATGAACTCATGAAGCCCTTAAAGCACAGTTGTAACTACCTGTAAAATTATGATTGGATTTCATACAATCATACTTGTATGACATGAGTTAGTTGATGGCATTTTTTTGTCATGAAAAAATAGAGTAAATCACAGATTTTTGCCAAAGCTCTTATTTTTTTTTTCCTCTCCTAAATATCTTCAGAAAAACAAATGCAAGTAACTGGACTTAAATGTTTGACCCAACCTTTCACTTCATTTCTCCAAATGAATCCGCCATAGTTCGTAAGAAAATATATATTGACATTTACCCTCTTACGTTAATTCCAATTACAGAACAAATGTGAATATTATATTCTGTGTCGAAGTGATGAGTTTCAGATTTAATACACTGTATTTTTAAAAGGGAAATGCACTTAAATAAAACTGTTATTACAGAAAGCTAAGATGAGAAATGCAAGTTATTAATCCGCTGTAAAACCAGTAGAATATTTAAATGAAACTCCACAGCTGAATAATCAATGTAAATATTTTCTTTAAAAGTTGTAAGTTTTCATATCATGTGTTGTAAAGTTTTCATAAATGAGGCTTTAATGTAAACACTGGTAACATGAATTATTAATTGCTACATTGCTTATTGTGTTTTTATGCTGTTTTATACTTTTTTATGAGTTATGATAGCAGCAATTAAGTTGTTTGTATTTTGCTTATCTAAAATAAATGCTTTTATCTTGCTATAGAATAAACACATTTCAGTAAAACTGATGAGCTGTAAGTCTTTGATAGAGAAACCAGAAATAATGTTTCCTTCTGCAAATGCTTTCTTGGACTTTTTTTTTAACTCCTTTGGATTTTTATCAAACATTCTGGGTGAACAGGTACCAGTGGGAACAGAGCGAGCGCTTGGCTCTTGTACCCTCCAAGATGCTCTGATGAAGAGTCGTGGGCAACTTCTCTGAGGTGTCTGTGACTTCAGAGAGGGAAAGCAAGTGGTGGAGGCACAGAACAGTCACGGTGCCCTGCGTTGATGATCTGCAGGAACAGGGTAGTGAGCCTGTCTCTCAGCGGTAATGTTCACAAATGCCAATCAGCACAAATTTTGGGTTTCTTTGTATCCAAGAGTTTCAGGTGTAAAGGCAGCGACTGCTGTGGGCTTCCCTCTGTAAGCCTCCAGCTCTTGAATTGGGTTGATCAACTTGATCCTGAGTTGTCTGACTTTCATTTTCTCATAAAAGTAGAACGTGATGGAGTGGGGGGGATGGAGAGGACAGGTCTTTCATATGAAGGGTTTGGAAACGTTAACATCCAATGTGTTGTCAGGTTATTAGTGCTGTTCATATATTTTTGCTGTGAACAGAAAGGAGAGAGCCTTTATTTTCTTGTTTCCCTTCTTTGCCTGTAATATCTGTGCTGCGAGTGCAGTCTGACCACTATCCCCAGTTGTCTGGCATGATTAATTACAGCATCTGTCCTGTCAGAAGCTATAATGAAGAGGTCTTGATAAAAATTGCAAATTACCACTGGCAACAATCTTAAACTGCTTATGATAAAATGAAAATTAAAAACAGCAAGTGTCAAGCCTGAGCAGAATCCTAATCCTGTTTGAGGCATGGCTACTGTGATCAGACCACAACCCAAAAATAATGGAATAGAGATCCCCAAAAAGTTGCAGCCAGACTTGAGGGAAGAGGTACTATACCATGTGAGTTTATTCATAATGAATTCAGCTTTCAATATTTCATCATCCTCAGGTACTTTGTTTATTATGTACAAATATTGAACAGCATGAGATTCTAATTATAAATTTATAGATTTCTTGGAGCAGAAAAAATCACGTATAAATTCAAGCTTTTCATAATAGGTGTTAGTTGACAGCTACCCATGCTCCTAATGGCCTTAGCATGATATCTAATAATGCCTGGGATGGAGGCTGTTTATGCCAAGTGCAAGGAAGCCTGTCTGCATTAGAAATGGCACAACAGAGGCTGGTTGGGAGAGATTTTGTGTGTGTCAGTTTTAACCAATGTTACATAACAAAGGGAACCATTTTATAGTCGTTTTTGAAACCTTTAGACAAATGTCTTCAGAAATAATTGCTAAACTGCATGTGACAGTAATTGTGTATTAGTTCTATAATTGTCATTTTGAAGACCTATGAAGTATCGTTGGAAAAATGTCACTAGTGATAAGAGTTAATTACAACTGAAGTCTGTTTTCAACTATTTGCAGCGAGAAGCAGGTGTTATTACACTCATTAAATGGTTTCATAAATCCTGGGTTTTATCACATTTGATTAAGAGCTGCTGAACTACTGATGTTCAATTCCAGGAAAAATAGTTTTAATTACTGCAGCTAAAAAAAAAAAAAAAATAATCATCAAGCAGGACTGTACATTTTAAATATCAAAATTTAAATCTTGAAAAACTGGAGCATCCTCCTGCTTGCCACAAAATTATATTTTGCATTACCCACAATAGCATATTGCAGAACATCTTGTGTTTCAAACTGTGCAAGTTTGTGTTCATGTTCCCTAAGTCTAAGTGAATAACTGTGCTATCATAGGTCATAAATAAAACTGTTAGTTTAAATCATTTGATATGCAGTTTATACAGGAAAAACACAGTAATCTGTATGATTTCAGTGTTGTGCATGGTTTTGAAGAATGTTTTTCTTCATAGCATTTACAAGCACTTAACTGCTCCCTTCTTTTCCCAAGGTTTCAGATGCTTTATCACCCCGGTTAACCACATTCTACTTTCACATTAACCCAGGTTGACACATGATGAAAGAACATAAGGAGGTTTAATTTTTAGCTGACACAGGGTCATTAGTTTCTAACTTGGAGAACAAAGCCCTTAAATACCTCTGTGCAACATAATCTCAATTTTATATTATCACCTGACCATTGTGGTTTGCAGGACAGATGGATTAAATATCTCAAGTTTAACCACAAGTCTTGCACTGACTCTTTTCAATGGGGATTCCTATTTGAATGGCTCCTTTTCCATTTCTCACTTCATGCAGTATTTTGCAGCACTGGACTGCATTCTAACCTTTCCCTCCCCCCTTTGTTTGGCTTTTGTTTTGCAACAGCTGTTATTATCGTTTTTGGTCAGCTGTGATTGCTGGAGGCAAAATAGGACCAGATGGTGTTTTGCTATGCATGAATGGCGAGTTAGAGGAGTTTAGATTGAATAGGCCAAGTTTGAATGGTGTCTATGCACCACCTGCCCTCTTCAGCAGCAGCACACACATCACAGGAGCATGATCTGTCTCAGACCTACTAGAATTGGATGGGAATGGAGAGCGCCTCGTTGGATTTTCTCCATATTTATTGATCTTCCATGCACTAACAGCATAATGCAGTACACAGTCAATTTGAGTTAATTGGATATGACACAGCATGTACATGTAATCTATCACCGGAGTCTCCTGGTACACTTTAGGTTTTGCTGCCACAAGAACATGCAGTATTAGCCTGCATTAATAGGCTAAGTGGATGGAAGTAAACCAGGATCATTGCAGGGTTTGATTTAACAAAAGATACTGTAGTTTTACAATGGTACCCTTGAAACTGCCAGAAATGCAGTTAACTATGAACATTTCTGATTTGATAAACTGGGGCTGAGTATTTTGTCACAGAAAAAAATAGATGTCATTCCCATACATTTCTGTGAGGTCTGCCAGGGAGATTTAAACAAATGTAGGGAGCAGCATCTATAGGGATGGGCCAATGCCATTCAGAAGAGTACCAAAGGGCTGCTTTGGTAACCTAGAACTGGTCAGAGAGGTGGAATTTAAATGTTACATAAATGTAAGAACTGTTGTATGCTCTGTTAAGGCTGACTGAAAGACATGGGGTGTGAAAGGCTTGTGCCTGGACGTTACAGAAGACAATACAATATGTTATGAATAATGAAAAAAATATATAACAATAATATATAATACATAAATTACTTGCATTGTTACAGCAATTGGATGTTTCAGAGCCTACTTAATATGTAACTGAGGGTTGTGATCATGCTCTAAGTTGGCAGGAGCTGCTCACTCGGCGTCTTTGTCTGTGGTGTCAGGTAGCCAAGTGAGCTACTTTATTATGAAAATTGCATCCAACTGAAAAAATGCTAAATATTTTCAAGTGCCTGTGGGAAAAGCTACGTTTGTATTAAAGGATTTGGTTCTTAAAGTCACCAAGAAGTTAATGCTTCTCAGGTGCATCGGAGGGAGAGAATTTTCGATTATAATACTAAAATCTTTGAGAAGTGAATGTATTGCTTTGAACAAGCTGTTCTGACACTTACAATAGGCTACATTGGAGATTTAGAATGCATTCTGTTTACCTCAGTTAAAAACCAGAAGTGGTATTTTAAACAGTGGGCTTTGGCCAAGTTCTTGGAGCATTAACATCTTCAGCCCTTAAACAAACCAAAGTAGTGGAGAGTTTTTTTAAAAGGTTTGAAATTAAATTTATTTTAATCTTCTGGGTAAAAAAAGTTGAACAGATAATTGTCCTGCAGTTGTAGGGGCACTTCTTCAAGGTATTATTTATTCTCTTTCCCCTCCAGGAATATCTTTGTGATGCTGTTGCCTTTTGTCTCTTATTTTCTCCAGACTGGAGTTGCTACATCATTTTAACTCTACTGCTCTAATTGCAACAGAGAGGCTTTGATCCAGCAAATCACTTAGAATGAGCTGATAATTCATGTATAAAAGTAGTAATTTCATTGAAGTGACTACTCATATGCTATGTTATACAGTTGCTCAAGTGCTTTCATAGATCAGGCATCTAATTGCAAATATCATATTTGTTATCCAAACAGATCCAAGTATTTATAACAATAACCAGAACCTAAAAGTAACCTTACATTTTCTGCATTGTCTTTTATTAATTTCTATTCTACACAAACCACAGGTCTCATTTTCAGGTACAGGTATCTAACCTTAGTGCTGGTTCAATGCCTGTGAATCATCATAAAAGAGTAAAGAATTACCCCCACGATGGCAAATTGTGTCCGCAGTCATTTAGAAGGGATTCTGCTGTGCACAGGTCTAAAAACTTCTACCTGGGTCAGCAGTCACAGCTCTTGACTGAGCAGATGCCTTAATCAAATATTTGTATTTACAAAACAGAGAAGTGAATGCAGGCAAACAAAGTGCCAGGGGTACCTGCTGGCAATATTTGTGAAACCTGAAGGGTGCAGTTACTGCAGGCTGGTTTATGTCAGTGCTGCAGCCCACACTGTACTGATAACAAACATACACACTGCATCAGCACAAAGCACATAAATAATAACTCCCTTGGGTTACGATTTGCCTGCTGGTAGTTAAAGGTGCTTAATTTTGGAATTGGTTTTGGTGTTCCAGGAACCATAAGAATTGACCATTGTATTTAAAAAATTAGTAAGCAGCTGCGCCGTTTCTTACTTTCCTCTTCCTAATTTTGGAAGTGAAAAATATTCAGTGTCTGGAAATCTGAACTCAGATTGGAAAATTCTGCTATATGGGCTGTTGATCAGGGGATTATCACTGCCGCCCTGATGTGTGTGTGTGTATATACATATAAACAAATAAAATCTTGCACCCTGCTCCTATCTGCTCACCACCTGTGGGAAGCTTGTCCCGAAGAACTTCTCCTCTTTCAGCCCCCCTTCATGTTCCTCATGTTCCTGTGGGTCACAAGGAAATGAGTAGATTGTGCACATACACAATACCTATTTGTTTTAATAAAGAGATATCCAGATGGGTGCACTTAATTGTATGTGGCAAATGTGTAAAATATACATAAGCCTAGGAATGCATTTGGGGATTTTTGGGTTAACATGTTAGTGCTTTGCAGCATGGATTGCCAAAGGATTTGGTTACTGCTTAGCATGCCTTGGCACTGACAGAATATAGATGAGTATAGTGATAATTATCATCCTTGTGTAAACAGACTTTCTTCCTTATAGAATGGTGGCAGATAAATCTACAAGAGTTTTGGTCAATTACAGCAGACAAGTGTATTACAGCAAATCTTGAGCCCAGGGTGAAATACATGTAATTCTGAGTGTCAGTTTAGATACTTGTGTTTCTATAAAGGCTGGGCAGTCTCTCTTTTTTCCTTCCTTTCTTCCTTTAACCCAAGGCAAATGAAGTTATCCTTCACTTCAGAAAACAACCAGAACTTGCTAGCAGCCTTGGACAAATCAAACATCCTTGAACAAAAATTGTGATACCTTCCCGTTAATTTCTGTTGAAATGTTTCCTGTAGCTATACTTGGCTTTAAACTGAAGGTGGAGCTTGTTCTGATTATTTCCTTCCATTTTCAAATCTGCTGATCAGCAAGGAAAAAAAAAAAAAAAGGATGCACAGTTCTGCATCCCTGCCTGTTCAGCTCACTGCAGGCAGCTCCCACTGGGAATGGGTGCTCCGTGTTCATCTCATTTCGCCTCACTCTGGTGTTAAAGCAAGATATAACTGATCATTTCAAAAGGAGCAGAGCAGCCCATCGTGGGCCACTGCCTGTCCTCATCCCCTTGGCCATCGGGTGTGTCACTGCAGCCTCTGGTGGGGCAGGAGATCTCTCCTGTGCCAGTGGGGCCTGTGCGCAGCAAGAGCACCGCACCTATGGAAAACTGAAACCAACTCTGCAGTGCACTCGGCGCCAAAGAAGAGCCCACCAAGCCAGTAGAAATAATCCAAATGATTTCAGGATACTTTGGACCAGGGCTAGCTGAAAATGCATAGAGAAATGCAGCCATTATGAGCAGGCATATAATTTTTTCCAATGACGTAGGAATATTTCTTGGAGAAAGAGAATTTGAAGGAGAGGGAGGAACAGCAATTTTCCTTCTGAATTGAGAAAATGAAAACTGTTGGGTGTGTGTTGCTATCACAGAAAAGTGTTTCTATCCAGGCTCAATGTTTCAGCATGTAAACAACTTCCACTGAAATCTGCAAAGTGCCTGTGCAGAGCATCTGGGAAAAATATTTGTGATTTAAATGCATTAAGCAAAATGATAATGTTATTTGACTTTGGTTAATCAATAACAGAAGAGAAATATAATGCTTTATTAACCTTCTGCCATACAATACCAAGTTAATTAAATAAAAAAAAAGTACTTTATTCTTTTTTAAAATTTGCACAAATTATAGTGGGGTTTCATCTTAGGGAATGTGGGTTTTTTTCCCCTATCGTTATCTGTATATTTTATCTGCAGTTTGTTGCTTTAGAACAATGTATTTGTCCACTGTAGACAAAATATGCACTTTGTTCAATTCCTTACTTGAGGTCAGATTCTCTTGAGGAGAACAAGTGTGGGTTGTGTAGCTGTCAAAAGAGGGTTTAGTGCTTGACCCTAAGAAGCATTCAAAGCCCAGATCTTTCTTTTTTTATTGCTTTTCATTTTCATTGTTTGTACTTAATACTTAAGAAGGGGCCTCTGCACAGGGGAAAGCCCCTGCTTTCGTATTCACAACTAGCAGCCTTCTACTGAAACACCTCAAAAGCTTTTCACAGCAAGAATTTGGAAACCACTGCTCTGTGTCAACTGCTGGTGCATAATCACACTGCAGATGGAGGGGCTGGGGCAGGATGTGTGGGTGCTGGATGGAGCCCAGGGAGGAAGGGATGGATTCGGGGCACACCCATAAATGCTCTGGCAACAAACAGAAAGTATGAGAGATCTGTAAGCTTGGATGCAATAAAGCAGGAGTGTGAATCCAGAAGGTAAGTTGCTGAATTAATGTGGTTTGGAAGAAGGTACAGACAATAGCTGTTTAACTGGATGCTCACTGAAGGGTTGATCATACACTTTTATATATCTGTGCTCCACCAGAAGTTGTCTTACATTCTCTACAGATGGTGTTTATGTAGTGTGCACAAGCTCAGAGTTAGAAATAGCCATAAAAAAGGCCGGAGATTTTGTGTAATTATTCACAATTACCATTGTGTAATTGGGAAGTGTAAGTTTTGTACTACATTTTATTTTATAGAACTACAGTGCAATTATACTTGTAAAAGCTATTGCCAGTATGAGGTGCCTTATTTGTAAAAAATGCAAAATTTTTGTTGTGTTCCTAACTGGAGTTTTGGTTAACATACAAAACTATGTAAAGGTGATTTCAAATCCTTTCCATCCACATTGGCAATACTGTTGGCCTAATCTTTTTTATCTTGGGCAGTAACTCAGTTCTCCAGGGCCATTCCAAGGAAGCCAGGAGCACAAGAGGACCAAACAAACAGATGGACTGAGATACCAGAAACCTGTGCAGTGGAGGAAGGTCACCTCTTTGGAAAGTTACACAATCCTTGTGGGAGCCTGGCTCCCAAATAGGGTGATTTCAGGTGCTGCCAGGTGGGAGGTGGGCACTACACAAGCCCTGCCTCTGCTGCTAATTAAAGAGAAGGAGATGACAAGATAATTGGTCATCTACATAAATTGAGACTAACTACATACACTATGTATTCTGGGATAATTTGCACCCTTAAGAAACCCTAACAAGGAGCAGTTGCTGCCCTACTTGGAACAGTCTCCAAATAGGCATTCATACAGGGAAGCATGGTTTTAATTACACAGATCTCCAGTCAACATCTGGGAGCCGAGGACATGCAAGAGTACATGAGCACTCTGTATCGGCATCATCTGGTTCAGCAAACAAGAAGAATTTCATAGCACAGGAAAATAAAAGTTGAATAAGTCAAAAAGCCTTACAATGAAGAAATAAAATTGCTTTCAGGTTATTTGAGATTATCAGAAAAAAACAGAACAAAACAAAACCAAAACAAAAGAAAGCCCCACAAAAACCTTAAAAAATCCAAAGACAACACTCTTAAAATTATGAACTGTATGAGCTTTCATGTGCAGCAAAAATTCCATCAGAATTGTATTTGTTGCTCATAACAGGCAACTGGGAATAACATGACAGGTTTGCAGAGTCCCTGCAGGGCGCAGTGCACATACAGGCACTGTCCAAGCCTTGTTCTTGAGGGCAAATGTTGCTTTCTGCTTGTTGCCCCCTGGTTCAGGACTCTCATTTCTCTGCAGACTCGAGGCCATGTCATTAGTCCCTGCTGCTTGTTCTCAACAGCCGGCCGGTCCCAGCCAGGCAACGTCAGTGGTAAAGTGACTTTCAAGACCATCACAGAAAATCCCTGAGACAGGAGAGAACCTTTCCTGGGATATGGGGCTCTGTGGGCTCATGCAGGCCCTGCTGTGGGTCAAGGGCACTTTGCTGGCTGCAGCAGGCATGAGGAAATGGGAATTACAGATCCCCCGACCCTGGGAGTGTTTCAAGGCCAGGCTGGATGGGGCTTTGACCAGTGTGGTCTTGTGAAAGGTGTCCCTGCCCATGGCAGGAAGATTGGAACAAGATGAGATGATCTTTAAGGTCCCTTCTAACCCATGCCGTTCCATGATTCTATGATACTGTCATTCTATTGCCTTCAAACACCTGCACTGGAGGATCCAGAGCACAGCCAATACTAATTTATGTAAAGAATAATTTTAATGTGCATGCAAAAAATCCGCTGTAAGATTAAAAGCCTGGGGAGAAGGAAAGGGCAAGAGAGATGATTTCCAGCCTGTAATCCTGCATGTTTGATTGTTTGATGTTTTTCTGTTTCTGACACAAAGCTGTATAAATTGCAGCGTCTTGGGGTCAAGGATAGAGTTACAAAATCCCTACTGTTCTTGGGATGGTAGATACTGTAACATGGCACTGATCTCTCTCTGACCTCTGGACACCACTGAAAAATGACTGGAAACAAAGCACTGAGGAGAAAGGTAGGACTGGTGCAAGGGATTGGAATGTCTACAAAAAGACAGCAGTTCCAGAGGTTCCCTGCCATCCTCCCTGTTGGTGTTGCTTGACGGGTGAGAAGTGCATCACTGCTACACGGATGTTCAGCTGGCTGATTTTGTGATGGACGTTGAGATTGGGATTGGGATTGGGATTGGGTGTGGGCACGAGCCCCTGTGGGGGGGCCTGATTGTATCTCAGCCCTCACTGTGCACTGCAAAAACACATCTTCAGGCCTACTGACAGTCAGACCGTACTGATTCAGCATATGTTTAGATGTAAAAACCTGCTTAAATTTCATACATTTTAACTACAGAAAAATTACAAACACCAATAAAATCCCGGGTCAAATCAAACCATTCTAAATCTCCCACAGGTGTCAATGGCCTCTGTCAACCTGGAGATAAGCTAATGATACATGTGGCCTGCCAAGAGACCATTTCTGGTTACCAGCATTCTTACACTTTACCTTCTCCTCCTTGGATTCAATGACTCTTAAACTCATGCTTAAAGTTAAGCTCCTTATGAGGCATGTTGCTGAGTATGAAACATAATTAAGATTTAAGAACAGTAGAAGAGCCTGTAACTGCTCATAATCCATCTCTTCTTTCTCCAGACCTTGAAAATACAAATAATGAGAATTCCCAAAGGACTGATGTTTTAATTTTATGTTTTGGTTCTGTTGAGGATTTCACATTATAAAAGTGGAGGGAGAAGAGAAGTTTGTTACACAGCTATTTGTTAAAACTGAAGCAGCAGAATAAATAGGTGACTTCATGAGAAGTTGAACTAGGTCACTATTATTCTTAGTGATTAATTAACATCTGTGATGTTTAAATGTTGATAACTGCACCTGTTTCTTTAAAACATCCTCCTGGGTTTCCTGTGTGGAACAGCAGAGGGTGAGAGACTGATCACCTGCAGCTCAAGACAAATATTGCTGTGACTGAGATTTGCCGGTCAGTTACTGTAAGAAACTGAGTCCTTGGAACAAAGTAGATAGACGATCCCTTTGTGAATTTAACAGCATTTGAATAAAGAGTAATTAACCCCTTACAGTATCATATGCAGAATTTCCATCCCATACTCCAGTTTATTACCACTGGGATTTTAGCCATCACCTCTTGAAATCCACTGTAAAGCTCGCAGTGGCTTTGGAGCTACTTTGGACCAAATCTTGACAGAGCAGCTTTGGTACTTTTATAATGTAAAAGAATTATTATAACTCAGAGCTGTGCTTATATTCCTGCTGGCAGCAAGGTGAAGGCTGTTTGACTCAGAGCCCAACACAGTCCCATTGACCTTTGCAGCCCTGTGTGAATGATTGTGAGCAGTACTGAGGTTGGGCAAAATTTGGGGATTTAGTTGGTGTTGGAAGAGTTGATACTGTTTCTCCTTATAGGCAGAATGCAATGTCTTCCTTTCCACACTTAAGCATTTAAGCAGCTAGTAGTTAAAAAAAAAGGTGCTGCCTCCAGTGTTCCAATACTTGGTCACAAAGCAACATCAGTATTGTTAGTTTTTCTGTCTTTACATAGAGGTGGAATTAGATTTTCTACTCTACTCCTTTCCTACTTTTGGTACATATACAACTCTTTTAAGCAATACAGATTTGATTAAAAAAAAGCCAACCCAGCAGCATAAACCAAAACCAACTGTGTTCATTGAAGCGTTTTGTACATCATAGCTGCTACTTACCATTCTTATTCTTCTGGCGTTTGTAGAGAAAGCCTGTCTTGATATCTTGAAGGCACTTTTAATGAGTACACATCATGAATTTTCCAACTGCTTTTAGATTGAAAATGATTTCCTTTCTATTTGTCAGAGAATCATGTTATTTTACATTTTAAAAGGTTCTTGCACACCTTCCCAGCACCTGGATTGTAAGTGATTATTGGCTATTGTAGTTTGAAAATGAAAGTTGGCAGAATTTACTTCAAGCCTGTTCAACTAAATAAAAAGTTAACTTCAGCTTACAAAAAAAAAAATAAAGCAGCCACATAGCTACTGTACTCTCAGCTAAATACCTTCCTTGAAACGTTCATGCAAAAAGTTAATTCCTGCACTCCAGCACCTGGACCAGCCATTCCATCCCTCTTGCAGAACATTGAGCCTGCCAGACTCCTCCTGTCAGGATGCTAAAAGATTTTGTGCGGGTTCAAAGCGTGAACTGGTCAAAATCATCAAGGAAAATCCATTCAGGTTTCTTCAACACAGAGACATCATTTCTGGTTTGGGAAGGCCCCTGATAAAATTGGTTGGAGACTGGAAGGCAGTCTGGGAAGACAGCATGTTATGTGTGTCTTGTGCTCACCCTCATCCTAGAGCAGCTCATGTTGGACATTGGAGACTGGGATGGGTAAACCTTTGCAGCCCCTATTTTTACGCCTTATGTTAAACGGACTACTTTTAAAACCAATGCAAAGGTTACTCTGGCATTGGGAAGTTTCAGAATGGGAAAGGCAAAGTTTAGTTTCATGAACAAACTCTATAGGCAAAATCTATGACAATGGGAAGACAAGTAAGTGGGAAAATTTACTGTATCAAGTTAAGTTCATGTTTTCCAAGCCCTAAGCCTAATTGCCAAGCACTGAGCTGTAACTACTAATTTTCTTTCTTTATCCAACTGTAGGTACTTTAGAGGTATTTCCTTATTTTATTGTTCAAATACTACTAAAGATGAGTACACTCAGCATTGACCTAACCCTGCTCTGCCAAACCAGCCAGGAACTCTCAGTTTCAGTGGGAACAGATGGAGGCTCCTGCCTGTAAGTCCATGGCTGCTGTTTGATCCCCGCTAATCGGGTGACTTGACTGACTGGGCAGTTTGGTATAAGAAAATAGTGCATATTTCAGTGATAACCTTGTAATACTTCACTTTGCATTTGAAAATATTTGGAGTGAAGAGAAATAATGAACTATCTCTGCCCACATTAAATAGATTATTGAGAATATGAATATTAAGAAGCCCAGTCTAAAGAGTTACTCATTGATTTGCTGCAAGTTACTGTGAATTAGGTCTGCAAGCAAGAAAACAGGATTACAATTTAAAGATTGTAATTCAATGGCTTAGAATTTGTACCACTTCCCATTCTCATTACATTTGCAGGAATTAAGCACTTCTGTCACACAATTTAGCATTAACTAGGATAAAAGAGATTTATCGTTTCTGTTGTTATTTTGTCTATCACACAGCCAAAGGCAGAGAGCAGCCAAAACCGTCGTTGTTTTTAATGCTGGTTGGTGACATGCATTACTGTCTGTGCAAACATGGCATGGAGTGGAAAGCACCATATCCCATGGATGGTCTGAAATTCAAATCTTGCTTTCATGGTTTAGCAAACCGAAGCCATAAGTGCGCTGGCGAGCAGCCTACTTCCCACCGTGACCCCTGCAGAGCCAACATCCTTCCAGCGGTGCAGGGGCGACAGAGTTAAAGGCTGCTGGTTCTCTGTGGTGTGGTTGCCCACCCTTGAAGCACTTTTCAAGTGTTGCCACTCTGAATCCAGTGGGTCAGGTTTGTGGTCAGACTATTAATAGTGGCCTTTGAGCGGATTCCTTGCAATGGGAGGCTCGGCAGAATCCTGGCAGTTCTCCGGGCTTAAGCAATTTAATGCTGATGCCTGATGCCTGGGATTTAGCGTACAGTCTGCTCAGTGTTCATATTTAAGGACAAATTTGCAGACAGGGAGCAGAAAAATGACTTGATTTTTAGCTAGCTATCACATATGGCTGTTCAGTTTTTGTGTGAGATCTTTACAGAGAGATCTAAGACTTGTTTTCCAAAACTCAGCAGCAGAGAATATGATGGCAGTTCGTATGCAGAAACAAACAAAGCTCTATTTATGCAGGAAAGCTGTTTGTTTGTTAATGATCATATGTAGGTAATAGCTAGTAGTAGTGATGGTAATTCATTGCTTAGAACACATTTACCCAAAATACTTGTATTTATTTTTAGAGAAGATGACATATACTGACTTATTCAATACAGATATAAAGAAATATCTGTTGTATTTTACAGAACAACTGCCTTTATTCTCTCTTTTCCTTTGTCCCTTGAGCTTTAGAGTATGACTATTTAATTAAAAAGATTGAATGAGAGACCAAGTTTAATTTTTTCTAAACAATAAACTCCAACATATTCAACAATGTCTCATGCCTTCCTGGCATTTTGACGTACGCCTGCAGCAGAGTCTATTGAATTTGGTATGTGACTAAAATCTAACAAAGAACACTGTCTACTGAACTTTAAATCTGCTTGGTTAAATCATTCAATGTGCTGTACAAGTTGTACAGCTGAAACTGAAAATAAGCAGAGCCCTTACAAAACTCAGCCAAGAAGCAGCTTAGCTGAAATTCTCAAGATATGACTTCGGAGCTTTGGATAATTTTTACAGTAAAAAAAACCACCGAAATTATTTCTTTATATGAATTCATCTTAATTTTTTCTCTTGTTATTTATTAATGCTCCATTACTTCTTAAATTAAAACTGTGAGAAATGTGTTTGGGTGGATCCTTGGAACCAATTGCCACAATGCTTGTTATTTGGGTAAATATATTACTGCAGTAAGAGCCCTGTCTGACTGGGCTGCAGAATTGGCTCAGCAT
Organism: Orthonyx spaldingii; assembly: GCA_013397795.1. Taxonomy (NCBI): domain Eukaryota; kingdom Metazoa; phylum Chordata; class Aves; order Passeriformes; family Orthonychidae; genus Orthonyx; species Orthonyx spaldingii. Next base: position 2,057,225 of record VZTJ01005188.1, on the reverse strand, counting down.
TGACATCCATACAGTTAGACAATAAATCCTTCTTTTGCAGAATGTAAAATAATAAAAAAAAAGCCCTGTACTGGAAAAATAGAAATGCTCTTTTGCATTTCCAGTACATCTGTTTGTCAGACAGTACTCTGCAGGGGAGACACTTCCATCTATTGGCACATTGTAAATAATAAATAAAAATAACAATAAGGCAGTACATTATCACATTTAAATAACAAATAAACAAAATAGGAGGCAACACTCACTGACCTTTGAAAGATCTACAGAGACTACATTTCATGCTAGATAGGTCCTAGAGGAATGGGCAAAAGGAGATGAGAATACTCTTAGAAATCTGGTGAAATGCTGTTTGTTATAAATCCTGGGCTAAGGATTCAGCTTTGGTCAAACTCTGTTGAAAGCAGTGATTGGAAATAAAAAGTGAGGATATTTATGAGCTGTTTAATACAATAATCTGAAGCCATGTTAAACTTAAATGACCTGTTCCACATGGAGATTTCACCCTGAGTTATATCAGGGCAGTTATAATGAAAATAGCAGGTGTCCTATTGCTTTTTGGTCAATTACCGTAGTTAATGAATGAAGCAAATTTTTTATTACAATCTAATTACCCAAGATTGTTCAACTCACTTGCAGCATCTGTTTTTTTGCAAGGGCCTTCATGTTGAACCCAATTTTTTTAACAAATAGGTCATCCAGAGCACAAAGAGCCTGATCCAGCACTGTGCATGTGAACTTCTCCACCCAGAAGGATTGGAGATGAGCGCCAGTGTCAGGGACAGCATCCTCTTGCACTTCAGAGTGGAACTATTGCATCCACCTCAGTGCTGGTCTTCCCACCTTCTCCCTTTTTGCTGGAGCTGTGTCTCAGCACTGTATTTCTCAGTACCAATGACCACGACCAGCAGCAGCAGACCATTTATATTTATGTAAGATTTACATAACTACAGTCTCTGTTTTCAGACTGTGAATTCTGCACACATGTGAAGTCAGTTGCCTGAACTGTTGAGGAAAGGATTCCTCTTATGAACTTTCCTTGGATGCCAGTCCTGATGCTCCTTCTGATGCTGTATCCCAGCCAAAATGCTCAAGTGGTGCTATTAGCCTGGACACTCCCAGCCTGGTGGGCTCTAGCCCAAACAGAAGAGACTCAGCTCTTACAAATGGGATGTCTGGATGCCATGAGAGCACTTCACTGCACTGTGTTGCCTTGGCATATTCATTGCAAAATATCCTTATGGCTCACTGGGCAGGAAGTACCTGTGGTACTGAGATGCACCCCAGCTACCAGAAGACATCAACTCAACAAATTAATTATTGAGTAAAACTCTGTGGTCAGACTAAGCAATCACAGTGATCCCTTCTGCCCCTAAAGTCTATTATCTTAATTCTCATTTACCCTAAGGCCATTTTACACCCCTCTAGCAATGTAAATGGACCTTAAGGATTGAATATTTATATCCCCTTTGAGGTATTTTTATGTTGCCAGAGTGATGCCTCAGTAACCTTTGTGTGAATGAGAATAAGGAGCTCTGAGTTCCTCAATTGCCATGCTGGAAGTTGGCTCAGGGGCTGGGGTTTTGCTTGATTCTGTGGTTTTCCATGTCTGATCAATACATGTAGACTGTTTGGGAGTCCTTGTTTTAGTATTTTATTAACATTGATTCATGTAACTTTGTTTATGCCTTTTGTGCTGGGAATTGACTAGTTAATGACATAACCAATTAACCACCTGCCTTTGGCACAGTGCTCAAATCAAGGTGTATTTTTTTCCCACATGTGCTGTGAAATCATAGCAACCTGTGGAGATGTGAAAAGAAACCAAAGAGTAAATCTTAAATGGTCTGGACTATAACCGTGGAAACAAGTCCTAATGGCTCTCAGCTGGACATCAGATGTTTCTGGGGTGTTGGTGAATCTCTGCTGGTGAGAATCTGAGGGGCACCAGGAGCTGAGTTTGAAAGCAGAACTACTTCACCTGTGGTTGCCTATTAGTGTTGTTGTGGTTGTGCCTCCAAAACTGGGTTTTCTGCATTAAATCCTGCAGTAGGATGGTCCTGATATGTAATGTACATGCACATTATAGTAGCAGCTTTATCTTTCTTGTGCCCTAAATGTAATCCAATAATAAACAAAAATTCCTGGTGGGTGCTTGGATTAGATGAACATCTGCTCACTAATCTGTCTTTAAACTGCATAGTGGCTCTTTCCTGTAAGCTTTTTACTTGGATGAAAAGATAGTAATAAATAAATAAATAAAATACTCAAAAACCAAAAGAGAAATTCAGATGCTCCAGATTGCTGCTGGATAAACACTGGCATTCAGCGCTTCCTGGAGCACAGCACTGCTCCCTGCACAGAGCTCTTCACTCTGCTAACAGCAGCCCAAATGCCTCCTACGGTGAGGGCTCTTTTTGTTTCACTGGGCAGTGGATGCAGCGATACAAGCCACGACACATGGCAGGAGAAAAGCAGACACCCGAGGACAGACTCCTCTGTTGCATAATTCTACGGCTGAGAAATGTGCCAGGGAATGCAGAATTATGACCAAGACTTTTCCAGCTTTCCTTCTCATTGTCTTCATGGCCTGGTAGAAAACTGTGACAGCTGGAAATGAGGGGAAAAGTGGAGCTTTATTGCTTTCCAGAGGAGTCAGACGGCCTTCAGCAATTATTTTAAGAAGTGAGAAGTGCTCCATTTTAATGGATCTGGGGCAAATTTGTGGACCTGGGCTGTATATCTAATGCGATGTTTTTTCTAGTCCCAAAGTGCTCCTGAGCACTGGTAAATGCCTCCAAGATCTTCCCTCTTGCAAACGCAGAAGTGCAGCGACTTCCGCACGTGCCCACGCCATTGTTATGCCTTCTCTGGGCAAGGAATGGCAAAGTGGGACAAGCTAAGCTTAAAACTGAAAACAGACCCCAACGTGGAAGCTGTTCAAAGTGAACAGCAGGCAGTAACTTCTGCTGCTGTTGGTTTTGGGTCGGGCTTTTTTGCTCTAAATTTTATTTTGAAATACGGGACCTGTCAGCAGGGCATGTCCCCACGTACTCCAGTGGCCCCCACGGCTGTTGGGGGCACGTGGTGGCAGCATGGTGTGGTCTGGCCACTGCAATTTGGAGAGAGGTGGGGGGCCGAAGCGAGAGGAGGGCTCAGCAGACCGGGAATGTTGATCATGGCATACCCAGCTTTGTTGCTGAAGTGCTTTAATGAGGCAACAGGCTCCTCAGAGCTTAGTGCTTTGGATTACACCATGTCACCTTCTGTCACACCGCGCGACGCCCTAAGCGAGGCCGACATGGTGGAACTCAGGGGACCGTGGTGTGGAATGTTATTACATGCTGCAGTGTGTGAGAAAATCAAAGTTTGCCTCTCCTGGCATCAGGTACTCGTTCCCCACTTGTGCAGTGGCCCTGCAGCCCAGCTTCTAGCAGGTGGGCGGCAGGGTGGGTGTTTGGAAGAACTGGGATATTTTCATTAAGCAGCTTCAAATCTCATTAGCAAATTTTCATAAAGTGATAATGCAGTGGCAATATTAGCCTTATTAATCCAATATGAAAGTCACTCTCATGATAGGGAAAAGTGCTAATAAAAGCCTTTCATTTTATACAGTCTAACAGCACGTGCATCGGTGTGCTCTTAATGAAAAGCTGCAGAATTTTAATCGCCCAGAATCAGTTCAAAGCTTTGGAATACAGTGAATTAATACCAATTGAAAGTTTTAAAGTTCATCTTTACCTTCACAACAACTGCCAGCTCATAGCAAAACCAAGAATATTTTTACTTAAAAAAACCGCAGAAAACTAAACAAAACCCCAAAAACTTTTTATTTAAGCCTGACAGACAGAAGGGATTTGTGTTGTGGTACAGCACCACATAAAAGCAGCATCTAGAACTGTGTTTCAGTTGCCAGGACGACAAACCACTGCCACACACTCAGCCCTGCAGGCTGTGAGGGAAATCAAACCGTGTATGATAGATCAGCTGAACCACCAGCCTCAGTGACAGCCGGGCCATGGTGATTTCTGGGTGATGCTCCTACTTGGCCAATACTTGATCTGAGGGAAAAATATAGAGCCACACTTATTTCTAATTTACTCTTTAGATGTTAAAGCTTTTTGTAAGGAGATGAATTACAAGATGCATACAAATATTTTTACATTTTTCAAGCCACTGGCTTTCCTCTTGCTCAGTCACTCTGCTCTGCTATGAAATCTGTTTTGTAGACTAAACCATCTAAAGCCCATCTGAAATCAGAAACCATGTCTTGCTGAGTGACTGATTGCAGAGGCAGAGGGAATAGGTGCAGGGCAGCACTTGCCCTTCTCCCATCTCCCAGCTGGTCCCATCCTGGCGGGTCACAGAGAGACAGACCAGTCCTATCGGCAAATGGCTGAACTCCTTCTGCCACAGCGTTCTTGTTCACGCTGTCCCCAGTACAGATGTCAGGCCATCAACTCAGGCTTCAGTCCAAGCAGACCCTTTGGGGAAGGTATAAAAACTGTATTTAATTCCAGGCTCAGCCCTGTGTCCCCTCCGTGCAGGGAGCATCAGCTGGTGCCGAGGCACAGTGCTGGGTCCGAGGTGGGGTCAGTAATTAATTCCAGCAGTGGATACTGCTACAGACAGGACTAGTTTATGCACAACAAATTTAATTAGGTCCTGGTTTCTCTTTACTGTTTCATCAATTAGTGTGAGCATATAGTGGTTTGTAAAAGCATCAATAGGGTGGGGTTTTAATTACTTAGAGAACATTGTTTACATTATTTATCCCATGGTCAGTCAGGTGGTTTGTGTTTGTAAAAGGGAGTTGGAAGCTGATGGGCTGCAGCAGCAGCAGCTCTGGTGAGGCTGGTTAACCACTCATTGTGTAAGGAATGCTGCTCACGTGAGTAAGTGCTCTGTAGTTTTGTCAAAAGATGTAGATAAATGCTGTCTAGAAGTAATCAGTTTCTTTAGTTTCATTCTGCATAAAGAGTTTCTAACTTTAAAGACTCTTTTCATGAATGGGAAAATATGAAATCAATTCCATTTATCTGAATGAATCTTTCAGCAAGCTCAGGGTTTAGTGTGGGGGCACTGCAGGCAAAATGTAACAAATGCAGCAGTATAAAAATGATTAAAGCATGATGAGCAAGGTTATATAGATAAAAATGAGTGAAAGAATTGGAAAAGTGCAAACAAGAAATCTGATACTAAAGGGTTTGTCTATTTTTCATGTTTACTTCTTCAGTGTTCATAATTTTTTTGGTCCATCATCAATCACTGTCAATTTGAAAAAGTGCTATACTTAAGGTCATTTATTCAGGGCTATTGGAGGCTAAAATTATGCAGTTTCAGTCAAATATACATGAATAAAGACTGTCATTTCTGATTAATGACATGTGACTTCAGTGTCTTACAGAATCATCTTGCCATCCAAGCTTTACAAAAAGGTTATTATGTAAGGCCTCTTCCATAATATATCTACTTTTCCTCTTAGAACACTGCAGAAGCCATTTTGTTCACATTAAAATCAGTGCAGATATCCCTTATGCCAGTGGTAATTACTCCACAGATTTGGAGCTTGCCAGAATAATGAAATTTTTGTGGAACTCAAAATTGCATTACTGAGGATGGTTACCAAGCTTGTGGTTTTTGGTGCTGTTTCAGAGTTTGCTTTTTATTTTAGCTTTAAGAGAAAGCCTAGTCTTTTATTGAAAAAAAAAGAATCTATAGAAAATGTAATGAAGAAAACACTAATCTTATGCAATGTATTCAAAACCAACACCACATATGGCATTTCAGCATTAATTACTGTTTTTCATGATTCACCATTTCCCTTATCTCCCAGTGCATAATGCAGCCCTTGTGTCTGTTGCTCTGAGCAAGGAGAATGGGTGAGTTCAGAAACTTAAGGGAAATGTCAGAAACGGGGAGAAAGGGAGAGAGAAGGAGGGGAGAGGCCCCCGTGCCAGGGGCTGCAAGAGCTTCCCCCCAGCCAGTCTGTGCTCGTTTGTGCTCCCAAGGAAAGTCTCCCTGAAGCAGTGTGGGGAAGCACAGACCGCAGTGTGCCATATGTGCTGTTACAGCTCCTTCTCACTCCTGCAAGTGGACTCATATAGCAACCACCACACGGGCTGGCTCCTCTCAGAGCTGGTTTTTTCACTCCAGGACAGATCATCCCTCTTGCAGTGAAGCTTTGTTCTGAGGGAAAAGAGAGGGAGTTTCTCTGTTGTTTTACCTCCTGTTTCTTGCGGCAGGGGCAGAGTTTGAGGTTATGCCAGAGGCTGCGGGGTCTTCAGGTGCTATGAGGGTCCCTCTCTTCAGTGTTTCATGGTATCAAGAGAAACATTAACAGTTGCAAAACTCCAAATTTCCATTTCTACAGCAGGTGTGGTAGTGGCAAGGCTGCAGCTGTATTTATTAGCCATCAGAAACTGATAAAAGGCACTGCTCCATCAAAATATTTAAGGGCTTTCTCTGAAAAGCCTTTTCTCTGGTTCTTGCATAGAAACCTGGAATTGTTTTCCTCTTTCCCGAAGGCCGTTAGCAAGGCACACTTCTTCACCTGAGTAGCCATAAAACAGAGGGAAGTGTGACAAAGATGGGGCTATCCAAGGAACTGGAGCTACTGCTGAGAGCCCAGTTGCCCACAGAGCTGAGCAGGCAGTAATGCAACTCCCACCCTGGGTCATCCTTTAAAATCACCTTTTACTTCCCCTGTTTGGAAAAAACCATGCAGTGAGCAAATATTCCTGCCAAACACCCTTCCCTGGCCCTTCTTTTCTATGTGTGCCTGCATGTGTGACTCGATACCAACTAACCAGATAGCTCAGGTGCTATATGGGCTTTCATTTTCTAGAAGGAAGATTTCCTGGTCTTGTAAGCCTTTAGTAGTGATGCCCAGCTTTGCTGGGAGGTTGTGCAGGAGGCTCCCAGCGCTGGTGCTGCTGGTGCAGCGCTCACGAGCTTGGGACTCCACACAGCTGCTGCTGTTTGCTAACTGTGGTGAGCCCTGTGGTACAGCTCTGGGAGTCTCTGCACACAGTAATAAAAACTGACTCGGGATAATCCAGTAGAAAGTTCTAACAGCCCGGTGAATCGATATTTATCATATCATGTCAGAACAGAGCTATTGGTCCACGCTCTCCCCTTGAAACCTCCTAGTTTTACTGCTTATTGCTTCTTACTGTGGTTCGTAAGACTAGAATCTGTAATTCACAGGCATTCCATACTATGAATGAGGGGAATGGCAATACTAAGTATAAAAACTAAGATGAGGAATTTTTGTTTTTAAAGATAATTATTTCTCTAAGACATAAGTTTTTCTGTTTCTCAGAAAGATTAAGCTAGAATTTTGTGTTGCTGTGTAGGTGCACAAGACATTACACTTCTACCTTTCTATTTTGTTTATTCTGCTTACTTTAGCTTTGACTTTTTGGAATGTCCTTTGACTTAAATGGAAACACACTTTTCAGAGTAATTGTTGAGACAGATGAAATACTCCTTGGGAACTGTGTTTCCAGCCCCATGAGGTGCCAGTGCTGGTGAATGTGCTGTCAGCTGAATACTGTCCCTTGGGAAGGGACTGATTCCTGGTCCATAACAAGCAGCTTTATGGTGGGATGAGTTTGAAGCTCACAGCATCTCCAGGAGGCTCTGTTAGCCAGTCTTGTAGTTACTCGTTTGTTTCTAAATGCTTATTTTGTGAAAGTCTTGTTTTGTTTTGCTTCCAGCAATGTTTGAGAAGTTGCTGAGGTGCTGTTCTTTACTTTCCCCTCCCAACCAATTTAAGGTTCAAGTATTGTCCCTGCATCTGCAAATTTTGATCATTATCCAAATGGTGAAAAAGAGTAGTTTGAATGGAAACGTTCCTAAAATGAACACTACTTCTCTGAAAGAAAAATGCTGCTTTGTTCCATTTCTTTTGTGTTTATTGTTTATGGTACAGTTACTAGAGAGACCCACACATTTGGGTAGGAGTGTTAGGTAGTGTTTAGTGGTTAAAAGCTACAGACATAGCAAACGAGCTGATTCAATAACCTGTCACCTTCTGCTGAGTAAGTGATGTGTTATGGCAATGTGATTTCACAGGGCCTGAGTGGCTGCAGAACATCCCACCACAAAGCCTTTTTCTGCTAGGACACAGTAGTGGCTCCAGGGCTGGGCATGCATTTTGGGGTAGTTACTATATAGTGTACCTCTGATGACTTCGGATGCTGTCACTGCTTAAATTTATGGCTGTGTTTCTTGTGAATTTGTCAACATGATATACGTAGAATCAGGATTTGTTAATATATGTATATGTGTATTAATGTCAGTATCAATCAGAAATATGCATGCACACACTTATAATGTCTGTTACGTGCCTTAGTGTAAAATTAATTTCAGAATTAATAGATGAATTTACCTAATGCAAAAAAAATGTAGTGCTCAAAACTTGAAGGTCTTGCTAGGAAGATAAATTGTATTAAGGCAGATAAGATCAAGATGAAAAAGTCACAAACTAAAGGCAAAAAGATTTTGGGAAATCAATAGACAACAACAGTAAGAGAAGTAAGAGGAATGTGCAAAACCTCCTATTTGCATTGTGTAGTATGACATTGTCCTATTTTATGCTGGTTTTTCTCTGCAAATCAAATGGTATCCAGAATCATGTCATGATATAGTTGAATCAACTCTCATCAATTTTGTTTAAGGACTACAACACAGGACATCTGTAATATAGGACTGTTCATATTTCTTGTGGTTCTGATACTATTAAAGCTACTTAAGTGTCATGACATGTTTATTTATGAGATCATCAAAGCCACTTAATAACTTTCTCTTGGTTACTTGTTTACATCTGTGTAATACAGAGCCAGATTGTGCAGCCCACAGCCACATCGGTGAGCACTTTCTCATGCAAGTTGTGCCACTGACATAAGGGTTTCACAATCTGGCCCATAATGTATCAAAATACACGAGGCCAAGATCTTATCACTTACAATCATGTAAATCTGGCTGTAATCCATTTAAGCTCCAAGTTAGGTACCTAGATATAAATCAGTGAAATTTCGTTGGCTTCAGTATTTGTTTCAGCAGAGCTGCTCTGATTTACACTGGGAAGATCAGGCCCGTTAGATATGCAATTTAGAAATGCATTTGCTCCGCTGGATGTGTAAATGTTGCGATAGCCAAAATTAACATAGCCACAAAGAAAGATTATTTTCAACACTGGCTATTTAAAATATCTCTTTGCACAATATAAACAAAGAGAATTATGTCAGAGTTAGAAGAAAGAAGGCTTAAGAGTCGCATATGTCTTAACCTTTACACTGGCTATGAGTACATCAGTTCCTACAAGATGAACTGCATTATAAAGTAAATAGATCTGCTTTAAAGAAAGGTCAGGACACATGTTCTGCTAAAATCTAATTTCAGTCTATTGCCCTATAACCTACTGCTCTCTTGAATACAACAGATATAATAGTAAAGAGCCTGCATTTAATTATCTGTGATATAAAGCCTCCTTATCCTCCTGAGAATATTCACAGGGATAATAGAAGGTATTTTCAAAATTCTGTGTTTACCTCTGTATAGTGAGTGCATTCTGTTTTAACTGTCTTTCTTGCTTTCTGGAAATGTTCTTTTAGCACCTTTTATACCGTTAATCCAATTTTATATTACTTTTATGTCCTGAAAGACTGGATTGTTTTACAGACCCAAGCAAACCCCATTGCAGTGCCGTTAGCGAGCGGTAGGTTCCTGCGAGCGCAGTAACAGCAAGCTTTGCTCCTCATCCTTATGCACTGTTTGCAGCTGCCTGTTTTAAGATGAATTACATTTGGATTCAACAGCTTAATAATAACATTGATTTTGCCTGGTAAAAGCTGGAAGAGCTTTAAAATGAAGGGCACTTGCCACAATCTGAGTGTTAGCCTGGCAGAGAAACACCTACAGGTAATATGCAGAGCTAAGTAAAAGAGTAGTTTAGGTGGCCTTAGTCATATCATAACTGATGTGCCATGCAGTCCTAAATCAACATGGCACTTGGAAAGGAGATAGATGGTAAGTTAGCTTTGTTTGGTGTTCATTCAAGCACTGGCCTGAAATATTTAAACAAACTTCAGGAAACAAAAGAGAAAAACACCTGTCTAGGGTTCAGAGCTACATGAGGACATTTTTGTCCCATGAGTGACACTGCATATATCACTGCAAACAGTTATGTACAAACTGTGTTATGAACTGGTATTAACTGGCCTAAATACTGAAATCAGAGTAATTCCACCAAGATCTAAGAGCAGAGTATCAGGCCTGAACTGCCCAGAGCGATTCTTCTCACCTGGGTCTCAGGAAGGACTGTCCTGGAGGATGCTTTGAAAGTAGATAACCCCTAACAATTACCATTTTAGCAGCGTTTAAGAGGTTGCTAACTTGGTTTTTGCAGATGGGTAAGGATCCACTCCCTGTAGTTTGACTCCAGGAAGTGACTGAGCTGACCACATTCATAGCACATGCTACTGCCTTTGTTCCTCCATCCAGCACCAGCTCCAGTGTCTTAAGATGATTGTTTAATATATAGATGAATTAAAATATCATGTATTTATAAATACACTTCACTGGAGCTTCCATAGAAGACGGGGATAGTCATTTAAGGTAATATTCTGTCATCATCTGGAACTCATTGTTCATGATGAAGTCCAGGATTTGGGCAAAAAGAATGAAAATTATGGAAAAAGGAAATGGAAAAAAAGGAAAAGGAAGGAAAGGACACAGGATGGCTCCTGAAGCTGTCTCAGGAAAATGAATAGCCTGAATTCCTACATCTGTCAGTAGCTTGGGGATTGGCTTGGAAATGCCTATGAAATTGTTACACAAAAAGATGTGACATTCTCTTTGCTTATGAAATGTCCTACTGTGTTATTGCCTTGTTGGAACATGCTGCTTTGGTAGAGCTTATGGCAGAAGATCCCTGTAAGAAGCTCACACTTTGGGTGTCGTTGCACAGTTTTCATTTATATCCATGAAGGTCCTCCCTGCTGCCAGTCCCCAGTAGCTGAAGCACAAAGAGGGTCTTGCAGGCACCAGATGATTAAATCTTTTGCTATAGGTTCTGTGTGCTGATGAGCTTAGTAGCACTGTTTGAATCTTTCAAGGAAAAAAACTCCAAACTAACGAAAAGAAAAAAAAATCAAAAAATGGTAAATACTTAAGTCAGCCATTTCAGCCTTGCTGCTTCTCAGTTCTCTAGACATCTATCTCCAGAAGGCCTTCACAGTTGAAAACAATGGGGATAATACAAAAAAAAGGAAGAGGAAGATAGAATGGATTTGAGTTGGTTCACTTTTGAGTTGCGTTTCTCCAAAGGAGTTTCTGGGACACTGACATCTGCGTATTTACTTATTTACTTATTTACTTATTTACTTATTTACTTATTTACTTATTTACTTACTTACTTATTTACTTACTTACTTATTTACTTACTTACTTACTTACTTACTTACTTACTTACTTATCTATCTATCTATCCATCTATCTATCCATCCATCCATCCATCCATCCATCCATCCTCCTATGTCTGTTTCAGGGATCCCTGTGGGTCCCACTTTCATTCTGGGGTTGCTCTGATGCCTTTGTGGAGGAAGAGGGCTGAGATGACCCACCTGGGGTGGGGGCAGAAGAGGGGCTTCGAGTGACCTCCTTTGTGGGTGTGTGGTTGTGGTGTGTGGCCAGTCCATAAAAGTGTTGCAATCTGGTGCAGTTTGGAAGTAGAAGAGATGGGAAGACATGGGACTGTGCTGGTGAAGCTGCCTTAATCGTACCCAAAGGAGAACAATAAATTCCACCTAGAACCAGAAAAATGCCTCTAATTCTCCTTTAGGGAGAATCTCTATAACTAACTTTCCTATTCCAGTGCAATGAGACCTGGCAGTCTCTGCAGACACTCCTGGTTTTACTGTTTCAAATTTTCTTGGAAACCTTGATACTTCCACACAGGAGAGTTCCTTCTGGGGCATTAAAATACAGATCCCTAGGACTTCTCTTCCATTTCTTGCAAAAATAATGGTAATTACCAAGAATGATTAGCAGGTTCAGTGCTTATTAGTCTTACTTTTTAAAAAGCTGAAACAAATGTTTTTTCTTCCACTGTAACTGATCATTTTAATTTCCCTTCTTTGTCTGTAATAAAAATTGACGTTAAAGGATGCCTGGGGCAATGTAATGAGAAAATGAAATTAGTTTTTCAGTTGGCTGGTCAAAAGCATTTTATACATGATAATAAACAGTTTATTTTACTCTTTTGCTTATGACATAATAAATGATAACAACATTTTCTTGAAATAGATATTGCCCACTTTGCTACAGAGAGCTCAAGCTGGGATTTTTCCATTCATGGAGTCACATAACTCTAGGCAGTGTCTGCCTTCTTGATCTACTTTTCTTAACCTTTTTTTGGGCAGTACACAACAGTGCATCTCCACACTGAGAATGGTGAAAAGCTGAAGGCTTTTTTCTTCCTTCTTGAAGACCTTTCTCAGAGGTGTTGGGTCGATTACACTGTGTAATCCAGGAGTAAATCTGTGTCAAGGCATTTCTGAGGAGTCCCTCAGAATTTTGTGCAGTGTCCTTAAAGCCATGCCAGGCCCTGCAGTGGAATCAAGGGGTGCTGGTTTATTTGCAAACATTTGAGCCCAGAGGGAGCCTGAGCAGGAGCTGACCACAGCTGGGCAGTCCCACTGCACAAGAGGGCACCTTTCCTCCCCTCTCTTTAAACTTGGACAGGGTGGGAAATCAGGGTCTTAATGGTTTGCATAAATTTTAGATTGCCAAACTGTCCACTGTTTTCTGAGGTCATATTGAAACTGTTTGCAGATACAGGGAAAAGGAGGCTTAGTTGGTGTTCAGGGTTCAGTGTAAGCCTGTGGCCACTTTGAGAGTTGTCCCATTTCAGCTGCCTCCCCCCGCATTCATCCTTTGCGTGGATTGTAAAAGCCTTTTCTTCAGAGAGGCTCTTTCTGAAGTGAATATATGAGACTCATTGGATTGTTTAGATTGGTTTAGATTGATTATAGTAGCTTCTTCAAAGCAAGAAATCAAAATGGGTGAGTGGTGAGATGAACACATAACATATTGATAGATGTAGTTACATATATGAAATGGGCAAGAAAAAGAGAGAAAAAGCTGAGTTTCTTGCACATGATTCTTACAGTTCTTGACAGCTCGAACTCCCACATGCTTGAATAGTTCAATACTGGATTAGTGTGATGTCTGCTTGGTGGATCCTGTGGGGCATAGGCTCAGCAAGAAACACATCGTTCAGGATTTTGGGGACAGCTTGTAAACTGTCCAACTGTACCGGCAATCCCACTCCAATCAAAGTCAGACTTGGAAGATGGAATAAGAGGAGGGGGGAAAAGAGATGCTTTCTTATTTACACTCATAATTTATGTTTTAAACTGTGATTAGTCCATTTGTACAGGATAGTGCCAAAGAAGTATTTATTTGTAAAAGATTATGGATTTCATAGAGCAAGCTAGAGCATGTCTTATTAGCAAGAAAGTAAAGTAGAATGGACATGTAAGGACTGAACTGAAAGCCTGATTATGTATTTATTTTTACTGAAGCCCATGGCAAGACTGCCATTATGTTTAATAAAGCTAGGGGGCTTCCTATTAACATCAGGGCCTGATCTTTTTCATGTGAACAGGAAAGAAAAAATTAAGATACATGCACAACTTGCTTGTAAATGGAAAATGTGTTAAATTGCACCCTTTTTGTGTAAAAAAATTATCTATTGTTAAAAAAATGAATTGAAACCTTTGGAATCTTAACAACCACAGCAGTAATATTAATATTCCAGTTAACATGTTAATAGCACCACTTTTACTACGTGCCAAGATGGTTTGCACTAGAATAATAAAGGTGTAACAATAAAGAACTTGTTTGCATATTCCTACTCATAAACCTTATCCTACTGATATTACTAGGAGTCTTCATGAAAGTGAAGGTTGCATTTTTGGTAAGACTAACCTAGGGTAAGGCATGCTACATCTGTTTGATGAGTGAAAATCTTAATATGTGGGTTTAGGTGTGTGTTAGAAACAGAGTTGGCATTGTGGTGCTCATGAATCCTGCAAACCAACACAAGTCCTAATGCAGTACATTAGAAAATTAATATAAAGATTTAAAATAAAGAGTGGTTTATGTTGGAAGGACTCCTCAAGTGGTCACCTTCTCCAGTTCCCAAAGGCAGCCCCAATATGCCAAGGGTGGAGATATTTACAGATGTTTTGAATCTGTCCTCAGAAGCCTCAGCAGGGAGAGCCATTGCATTTTCCACCCCTCATGAGCTGCCCAATGCCCCCCATTGTGACCATCACACGATTCCTCTGTGCCAATATCTTCCACAAACTCTGTCTCACTTCTTTCTGCTAATCAGTGCAAGTTTAATTTTTCTTCATGAAGTGAGTGGAATTGAAACTCAGCCCAGGTACCTCTTCTCAACAGGATATTATTAGGATGATTAAATAGCAGAAATGATTAGCAAGGAGCATAGTAATCTGTTCATTCTTTCATATTCTTAAATCACAATGTTTCTGCTTGTACAGAAATGCAGACTACTTGGATGGATTATGGGTGAATTTCAGTGGCCTCTGCTGACAATTACAAAACTTGATTGGAAACATTAGCTACAGATATCTCACAGCTTTTAGGAAGCAGCTCACTGGCTCTCCGGGTAGCTGTGTCCCTCTTCTTATATGTGAGGAAGTCCAGGAACACGAGAAGAAATGCAGCCGTTACATCAAGGTCCCTTTTCTGCTGAATAATGGATATTTGAGTGTCCAGTGCATCCCTGCTGGGTGGGGCTGTGCACTGTCAGACTATAGCTACACTTTCCCAGCTCTAAACCCAGACCTGAAAAGGTGTTTCCTTCTCTTGGCCCGAGCACATACTTAGAGATGGTGGAGGAAGGCAGGAATATAAAATTTCAAATCCAACTAATGCGTTAAAACTGATTCCTTAACTCCATCAAGCTACAAATGAGTTATCTTTTGTCATCCCAGATATCTTTCCTGGGTGGGATCTAATATTGGAGGTGGTGAACGCTCACTCTTGAATTTCTCAAGATTACAGTTACCCAGGAATTTCCTTAAGATGGACAGAAAACATTTTAGCAAACATGATCACTGTGGTAGCAATAGCAAACTTGAGCCTGTATGGAGCTATAATTAAAATTAATTTTTATCTTTCTGTGGATTTTTGTTGTTTTGTTTTGTTGTTTTTTTCCTCCAGTGGTGAAATTGGAGGGAATTTCTGAAGAAAATATCATTCTTGCTTTGTATTCCTAGCTTTTATAAAATTTCTAAATTCTGGAAGTTGGTTTTTTTCCCCCCCTATGCAAGAAATACAGCTATTGCCTAATTTTCTTGAAAATGAACAAATTGATGTTCCAGCTAAAATAACTTCTGCCTCTGCCTAGCATTTCATACCAAAGTTTCATCTTAGATACATTATTCCTCAAATATTTTAATTAATTCAAGTGTTTCTCATAAGTTTTATGACAAATTGAGTTACAAATTTCACCTGGCTGCCCCTTCATGGAGTCTGCAGGAGAAGTCATGGTACCTTCTACATATCTCTGACTTCCAATAATTTTCCAAGGAGGCCAAGGATGAGTAGACTGACCTCTCTTTAAAGCTTCATTACAGAAAATAGAAATCTGGGAGGAAAAAATGAAATTTGTTTTGGAGAGGAAGCAGCCACTTTTGGCACTGAATTTTGCTTCTCTCTTTCCGGCTCAGCCCCCACTCATGTGCAGTGTCCATGTGGATGAGGTTTATGGGAATATATGCTCTTCTAACATATCAAAATATTTACCTTGTGCATTTCAGTGCAACATCGTTAATTTTACTAAGCTCCCATTCTCAGTAAGTGCCAGCTGCCTTTGGGTTTCCGAGGCACTGGGAGCTGATAAGTGAGCTCTTGTGTTAGCACTGCGACGGTCAAAGGTCCGTGTCAGGTCAGGACCTCTGCTCTGTGGGAGAGATAAACTGATTTAAAACTACCAGAGGAAACAAGCAAAATGGAAAAATGGAATTTATAAAGCTTATGAAATGTCATGAGATGTGTTGCAGTCTTTTGGACAAATGTTGAGCGCAGTTAACCTGAAGGGAAAAGGGGGAGATAAAGGATCACCTGCTACTAGAAACAGATCTGGTGCTAAGGATGAGTAGGATTTAATGAGATCTTTTTAGCTGTATCAGCAATGATGTTTTAATTTTTCTTGTTGGAAACTAGAAAGGCATAATTAGGAACAATTTCTTGTCCTCTACAGTTTGAGCTTGTGAGCTTTATTTAGTACAATAAAAAGTCCAGAGAAATAAACCCATCATATTTAATTTGACTTCACAGTATAACATTTGTTAATATTTGTCTTTTTTTGGTTAAGTGGGTAAATCACATAGCTATTAAACCTGCAAGATATAAATCACATTCAATTAAATGATAGCTAAGGTACTGTGGCAGACCTGGTTAAATTGGTGTGTTAGTAAGATTAGATACACAACATCCGTGGAACAACATCTCTGATGTGTGCTGTGAAATTGAAAAAGAAGTTTGTTGGAGTCTCAGCCACGCAAATGTTGCTCCCAGATGTTGGATACAAACTGAAAACCTTTGGACAGACTGGTTTGAGCAAGTCATCCCACCTGTACAGCTTGTATTTATTTATGTCAGCTGCTGCCACAGGAGCCAGCAGGAGCCCTAGGTGGAAGGCACGTAGGTGCAGTAATTCTCCCCTTCCCTCTTCAGAAGACTGTGCCACTGGGGAGGCTCTCACCAGAGTCAGGGAAAAGGCAACACCCTTGGAATTGGTGCTTGATGCATTTCAGAGCAGGACTTAGCCCTGGATGTTTGGGGGTTCAGAAGCACAAGCACTGCTTCATCTCTTCTCTTTTCACAAATATAAAGCACTCACCATAGAAGTTCAAATGTCACTTTTAAAATCTTTTAAAATCAAATCCTGTGGTTAAGATTCAATGGGAAAATTCATGCTGGAAATAGGATTCTTTTCCAACTGTCAAATCTGGCACGATATTAAATGTGTCACAACAGATTAAGTATTATCTTTTCTCAAATGTTTTTCCTAAGGTTTCTTGATGTGAACAAGTCAAGGTATTAGATAAATGTGAAGTAGTTAAGAAAATACAACTAAATTTGGGATCAGTTTAGTTTCAAATCAGAAATAAATTTATTGTGTACATTGCAGTAATAAATGCCTATCACCTTTTTCAATTTTGCATTTTAAGACATCTGTGAACACCAGCAGGAGCTGTTATAATGCTGTGTAATAAATCATTCTTGCAGAGTTTCCATCCACCCCAAAAATGGCTCAAAATAAGATAATTCTTTTTCCTTGTCTTTTCCTAATAACACTTTGCATGTTTGATTAGTAGGAAATGATTCTGCAAAATCCATACTAAATAAAATCTAAAGAAAATGTGTTTGTTTGAAATTGGAACTAGACTCAGTTAAATCGAGAGTTGTTCTATCTTCAAGCATTTTCTGAGGTATTTTAAGATGGTGTCATGAACTTGGCAGAATTTGTTTTTGAATTAACACAAAAGAGTTTGGTCTTTTCCTCTTCTGGAAGTTATTTGCACAGGAATAGAGTTGCTGGTAAATACAGCCTGAGACTTGCATAACTCACCATTTCTAAGGCAGATACAAGAGTCTCACAGTTGCAGCCTCTCCCCAGGTACACCACGCATGGATAGCTTTTGTTTCTGCTCTGCCAGCCTTTCCAGCATCTACAAAGTAAAATTGCATTATCTTGGCACTTCCTATTTTAATTTCTGCATGGCTAGATTGCTTTCCTCCTCCATTTTAGTTAAGAAGGGCTGGAATGGTGCAGAGTTTTGCTAAGCTTTGCCAGGAGATGTTTCTTGCTTATCAAGAAAATTGGGCAAGAGCCCGATCAGACAAGTGTGCACATTTGCCATCTTGCTCTGCTCTTGCAGTGCTGACTCCTTTGTCAGGGATAATAACATCAGGGAGATGACCTTGTGAGGTAAACCACGCATTTATTCAGTCTCTAAGCTCTGCTAGCATGTTGGTTGAAGTATGATCTTTGTCAAGCCCAGAGATGTAATTACCCTGAGAGTTAATGCTAATTGGTTTATTGAGTTTAATTGGATGTCATTAAAAATACTGTCATCTTATGCAGGAACTAAGACAATATTCTCCTAAAGGAGAACGATGATTCTTACTTCATCGTTCATATATAACCTTGACTTTACATCATTATTTCACAACAAATTTGGGATGAACAAGGTCCACCACTGAGGACATTTTATTTTTAGTTTTGCCTACTACTCTTAATCTTTTCCAAAGTTTTGGATGAAGAACTTGATAAAATGTTTGATGATATTGCTAAGGTTAATTACAATTTCAGCTATGGCAAGAGACATGCTATAAATGATTTAAAGAATAATAAAACTATAGAGGTCAAAAGAGCTGACAAAGGAGGTTTCAGTCATCATAATGAATTGGAATAATTAGACAGTTTTAGTGATGATTATCTGAAATTAACATGTGATCTCACTAAAAAGTTTCAACTGCCCTTAGATTGGATTAGTGATAAGCTTTTGGAAAAGGGGCGGTTTATAATTAATAAGGTTATTTTTTGTCATTGCTAGGACTGTAACTCATTATGGTGTACATTTTTTTAAGGACACAGAAGTTTAGATGGTCCTAAATAAAGGCTGAGGTCTAATTTTGGCTTTGGGTGCAGAAAGTAGAAAAATGACAACGTTTGGGCTCATTTATTTGTAATTAAGACACCAATGAAAAAGGCATAATCCCCATTTCTTGGGGTCAAAGTAAAAAAAAGTTAATTTTTTTACAGTAACAGGAGAATCTTGGCCTTATGGTCAGTTAGTTAGCTTATGGCTGGAGAACTGAAATTTTGGGGAAATGTCCACAAAGTCCAACTCTTTTTTCCCCCCCTTAGAAATAATTCAAGCCCCTTCTCCCTTCCCCCCCGCCTGCCCCATTCAATTTTGTTCTGCTATTCCACTGTTAAAAGGGATTGAGTGATCTGGACTTGCTTCTGTTTATTTCCTTTCAGATGTGACGAGTCTTGACCAGAGTCTTAAACCCCACTGTTCTGCTAATAACGTGCACCTGGTTGTGCTGAGAGGGACACCCGTGGCTTCTCTTCCAAGGCTGGCTGCATCCCAACACGAGTGATGCTGATTCGAGTCATCTTCAGCATTTGCAGGTAAAATTTTGCGGAATTGGGTCCGAATGGGGTAACGCGTAGAAAACGGGTATATGCAGCTTGCTGTTTATTCAGAATATATGATGCTGTAGCATATTAAAGATAAGGATCACAGAGTTTAAAGACCTTATAAAACTTAACTTAGGCTTTCTATTTAATATTAAAAATGTGTTAGTATTTCATTCTACTCTAAAGCCTCTTTGGCTGGTCCCCTTTAGTATCTCTGGCTCGTGGTTACTAAGGCAACTCCATCTTTGGAGACAGGAATACAATAAAAATATTTATGTTATTTACTTTAATTTAAAGACATTTCTGATTCAAAGAAATTTTTATATTAAAGATAGCTAATGCATTTTAATGCTAAAACTTATTTTATAAAACTTTAATTATAAAAAATACGATAAATTCTGAAGATTTAAAAAAAATATTTAAACTAGAATCAATGTTAAACAAATTTTCTCCCAGATCTATGGGACAAAGAGAACCCATATAAGAATAAGCCAATATTTCATAGTATTTAACATGAATTTCCAAAGAATTTATATGGGAATGTCTTCATCTCTTGGCCACTTCCCCAGCCATACTTAAACCTCTGTCCTAGGAGAAAAGGTGTATAAGAGCCTTAATTAGGACACTGCGATCAGAGCCAGGCAAAACCCACCCTGTCCATCCCTCCTGCCATGGGGTGTTGGCAGGTGGGCCCAACAGAGTTGCTGGTGAAGTCAGCTGAGGCCCATTTTGACTTTAGCTAAGTTTGGCTGACTGGAGGTTTTAAAGACATTCACTGTAAAGCAGCAGGAAGAATTTCACTGTTAAGCTTGTTTTCCTATTCTCTTGCTAGAAGTTGGAAGGATTTGAAACTCATCCAGGGATTTGAAACTTCAGCAGTTTCTCTTCCTCAGAAATACTTCAACCAGGCAAAGAAAATTTTCAGGCTGCATTATGACCTTAATTCCTCCATTTTGCCCATTATCTGCTCATTATTGAGCTATAATAAACATGGAGTGCTTCAAGGACTTTGTTCCCTCCCCAAATCTCTTTAAGAATGAATGCTAGCAATATTGAATCAAGGGCATAGTGTCAAATGGAATCGTTTCAGGATAAGCAGAGTTTTCTTTGCATCTTGTTTAGATAGGTGCAATTTAAAAAAAAAAAAAAAGCAAGGCTGGAGTTTATATCTAAGAGTGAGCTTAAATGGGGGTTCCCATCAGTCATTAACTCTTTTTTTCCTCCTATGTATCTCATAGCAAAGCTAACCATAACAGTACTGTGGGATTTCCTGGATAATATGTAGTATGATAAATTAGATTACACAAGTTAAGTGGCTGTGTATGACCAGCAGCAGCAAAGAAGTTATATAAATAAACCAAAGTTAATTAGAATATTAGAAAATATAAATAATCTGAGGTTAGTGAGCATTGTTTCATTTTAAATTAATAAATATGCAAAGGTAATGTTTATAATTAAAGCTATAATTTATCTTCATGCTCTGCCTGTTTAATAACAGTGGAAACATAATGTTACATGCAGAAATGTAGTAATAGAATTGTTTAGCATTGACATTATAAACAAATGTCTCAGTCTATTTATTCTAAGTTATGATACAGATTCTTTT
Organism: Orthonyx spaldingii; assembly: GCA_013397795.1. Lineage (NCBI taxonomy): Eukaryota > Metazoa > Chordata > Aves > Passeriformes > Orthonychidae > Orthonyx > Orthonyx spaldingii. The sequence goes on along the minus strand of VZTJ01005188.1, from coordinate 2,036,364 downwards.
CACATGCATCTGATGGCCTTTAAACCATTTAAAATGAACCACATTAATGTAATCTAATCTTGATACTGAACATAACATTTCAGTTTGAATTATCCAGAATCCATGATCCATTTTATTACTCACAAAGCACTTTATACACTTATGATAATGGCAAACCTTGCTCTGTTATTTAAATTCCATTTCAGATGGGATTTTTTTTATTATTATTTTATTTTTTAAAACATTTTTGGTAGTAAAATACAAATAAAGAAAAGTCAATGCTCAGTAAGCCCTTTAACAAAGCAAACAATTCAGCTTTTTATGACATTAGCAAATAATAAAGAAAAGATCTGACATTTACACTTGATGAAATTTTATGCTATAACAGAGATGAAGAAAATGGAATGGAAATCACACATGATAAAACCTGTCCATGAAATTCAGATGAGTCTTAAAAACAACCATTGCTAAATATTTTGGGAGCTCTCTTACTTTATTGAGGTCCATATTATTTTACTGGAAAAATCTGTCTTTAAAGTCACTTCAACACATGCAAATTCTATTTATTTGGAATTATTCTGGTCAAATAATAATGAGGGTCTTCAGGGGTTTTATTTATCTAAGGACCAGGGAAAGGTAACACGGTATAAAAATAGTCAAATAGAGGTTTGTAGGAATTACAACTGATTTGCTACAGTAGTCACAAGAACTGGATTTTCCTGAAAACTTCTGGTAAATGTTCATGGAATTTGCATTTAAAGAACTGGATTTTGAATTCAAAGTATCTTATATTTATACTCTATTGGTCTAGATTTTCAACTTATGGGCCCATGGCTATATTTTCTGGTGTTAGGATGTGGTGCTAGGAGCAGTTATACATATTAATTTATTACAGTGAAATTTATTTATAGTTAATTCACCCTTTTCTATAGATGATATCTCTTTGTTCACACACAAGACCTAAACCTGAGGTGAGCAGCTCACACCTTCCTTTAAATAAAAAACTAAATTCATGAAACACTAGGTTAGTTTTATTACACTCTGAAAGCAGAGTTCAGGCCTGCTTTCCTCATTTACATTGTTAGTAACATGATGACCCAGAGCTGCAGAGTCCCATATCCAGTTCATCCTCAAAGCCATGCCCTGCAGATTAAAGGAAGATGGGCTCTGTAGCATGGTATCATGAATCAATTTATCTGATAAACTCACTGGTCTAAAATTAAATTAAAAAAAAAGACAATACAAAGAATAATAGAAAAGAACATTCTGGGGTTTATGGGCTTGCTTTGCTTCTGACGTGTCACAAAAATAAGCTCCACAGCAATTGTTTGCATAAGGTCGTTGTTAATAAACTGCCATTTTAAGAAAGCATTTTTAGAATTATATCATTCAATCCTATGGGAAAGTTTATCTTTTGAAAACTTCACCTTCAGTGTCATATCCAGCAGAATTTAATCCTTTATAAAATGATGCCTGAATATTTCTTTTCTATTTGTATCTGCGTGTCAGCAAGGGATTTCAATGAAGGCATAAAAGACTGAAATACAGCTGAAGTTGTAGGGGGAAAAAAGAACTCCTCATCACAGAGCTAAGTTTTCCCTAAAAGTGTTTCCCTGTAGTAGAAAAGTAAGAAATGAGCAAAACATGCGGTGAAGTATGGGATGTATTTAATTTACTCCTCTAGTTAATAAAGAAATAAATTATAAACAGGTAAATGTGATGGTGTTCTAAAAAGTGGTGTACAAGAAAGTAATGGAGGCAGATGTCAGAAGCTGTGTGATTGACATTGTGGCTCTCACTGAGATTTTTGGTGTCTAGGACAGAATGTCTCTGTCGGGGTTTCGAGTCACACACGCTGGTTTTAGCTAAGACTTGTTAGATTTAGCCACAGAGGAGAATTAGGAATCAAGACCTTGTGAGTCATAATTTTCAGTTCCAAGATTGGCTCTCTCAGTTGTGCTGGACAACTTGTTTATCTGATGACCATTAAAAAAAAGTCTTGAATGCATGCTTTTTGTGTAACTTTTAATTGTCATTAGTAGGACATAGCAGGAGTATATTTAGCCCACTGTCTTTTAGTTTCATCGTGACAAGAGGAAGGCCTCATAAAAGGTTACTTTAAATGCTGTATTTAAGGACAAAAAAGAAGAGAACATTTTTACAAGGAGTTAAGCAGCAGGTTTCAGCTGTATCATTCGCTTTAAATGATCTTTTGTAATAGGAGACAAAACAAGAAAGGTACCCTCAGAAGAGGTACCACACTATTTTCATGTTGATTGCAATAAGTGCTGAGAGTAGAGTACATTCTTGGTAAAATCAATGTCTGCGTGGGGAAAAAAAATAAAAAAGCAAAAAAAAGCAGCACAAAGGCTTCAGGATTTATCCTTTAAGTGCTTCTCCAGGAACAAAGCAGTACCCAGCAAGGGCAGGAACAGTGGCCAGGAGGAAGGAGGTGGACAATAGAAGGGCTATCGCGGGGTGAAGGGGGTATCGCAACAGGAAGAGCATCAGGAGGGAACATCTTCATTAATTCTGTCGTGTATTTGCTTTCTTAAATCTTCTTGTGTGTTCACTCAGCCTTGATCCCATTCTGTGATATTGTTGCAAATTTATAGTAAACATCTCCCTTCAGGATAAGGAAAAAGAGATAAGCCTGAACTGTAAAAGAAATTAAAATAAAAACAACAAATACCCCAAACCGCACTACAAAACAAAACAAAAGAATCCTAAAACAAAAGAAAGAACAAGAATCCCAAAACAAAGGAAAGAAAGACTTGGTTCAATAGCACCTGAAACTGACAGTCACAAAACTGAGATACAATATCACCAAATTACTCCAGTGCTCTTTCACTAGAGAAATCTCTTTTCCTTTCTTCTTCAGCAAAACCTTTTCTCAGAATAATTATTAAGGCAGGCCTAGGGAGCTGTGTTCATTTCAGAGCTTTCATTTTTAGAAAGACTGTTTAATATTTATATAAAGCTCATGTTAAGTTTATGCACCTGTCAAAATACTAAATTATATGATAGTGATTGCAAAATGAGCTATTTATCAGACAGATGTCTCTACCAAACCTGGCATACACAGATCCGGAGGGGCAGGCTCCCCCCTGCCACAGGGAACTGGTGTTTTATTTATGTCAGGGGGATGTGTTTAACCCTGCTGGCTCTGAGAGCTGCGTGGGCTGAAGGAGCTGTGCCCGAGAACGCCCCGACCACCACAGGAGACTAATAACTTTTTCTTGGCTGAAGGCTTGTGAAGCACAGGTAACTATTCTGATGTACAGCTTACCTTCACGTTTCCTGCAGCGTTCTTCAAAAGTCGCCTTGTTTTGATATCGGGTGGCTGCTTTCTCCAGCTGTGGTCCTAGGAGTGACAAAATAATGGGAGGATATGTTTTAAGTGGAAGACAGATGTTCTCATGAAATAACTCTATAATCAACAGGATTGTAGAATAATGGCTAGAGGTGTTGAACCCTGACCTCAGCCAGCTGTAAATTGGGGCTGAAATGTGCTGTTTGTCACTGCTGGGAATAGGTCAGAGTGTCAGGAGCCCGAGCGAAGGGGCAGAGCTCGAGGGAAAGGTCAGAGCCGAGAGGATGGAAATGTGACAAGCTGGGTAACACAGGGCAGCAGTAACACCACACCCCATAGCACGTTTAAGCAGTTTGCTGTAACTTTCACCCGATGTCTCTGAACTTGTGCCTTGCACTTGTTGGGGTTTTGCAGGATACCCATTGGCCTTGGCTGTGCCACAGAGAGATGTACAACGTAGTGTCCTGTTTTCATCTTAAATGAACAGTTCCTGGGCCTCAGAAACCCCTGCATGTGCGTGTTAAAAAACAAGTGTGGTGGTCCTGGACTTCCAAGGCTTGGATCTGGCATCTAGGAAACAGCACCTTCCTTCCAGCAAGGCTGATCTCACAGGATCTCAAAGTAAAATACAAAGTCTCTATGTCCAAACTAATCTTGTG
>VZTJ01005188.1:2002937-2032295 GCA_013397795.1 Orthonyx spaldingii | reverse complement strand
AAAAGTATTTATTTTTGAAGAATAAGCTACATGGGCTTCACTCTGCTTTGGAGAGAAATTCTTTGTAAATATGACTAAGACTCTCTAATCCTTGTTATAATAAACTCCACTGATCTGAGCAGGTGCATATCACAGTTGCTGCTTTTTAGCAGCACAGCGCTTCCTGCATGATCCATGGAGCAAAATTTCTCACACTGGGAGAAGAACAAGAAAAGGGAGAACGTAAAATAACTGAATTCCTCCCTCAAATGCAAATCCATACCAGTTTGTTACTAATCTCCCTTGAATAGCTGTGCACTCAAAAACTAAAAGGAAACCAGCAGCCAGTATCTGGCTGACAAATCACCCCCTGTATTATCCAAACAGCTTGGCAAATAACTGGTAAATGCATGCTTGGAAGCATGCAGTTGTTTTTAATAAGTCCTCAAATTCAAAAGCCATTAGGGAATTTTGCAAGAATTATTGAAATATATTAGCATAATAGAAAAAATATATTACATATCACTTGTGTGTACTGCGTAGCTGTACTTATTACAGTTACTTAATACATATGTTAAATACATTGGGGAGAGAAATAGTTTTTTACTCAGTTTACATTTGTTTTGGTTCTGTGTGATGGATTATGAATTACTGAGCTAGTGATATACCTATAGAAAAATACAATGCAGTAGATGTCTAATTATGACCTGAAGTGAAAATGAATTACAACTCTGCTTGATACTTCTTATGATTTGCTGCATTATAAATAGGAGTGATTTATTATTGTTTCACCTACTGCTCTGCTAGTGATGGATCATAATAGCAGATCATCATAATTTTGAAATCAGAATAGAGCTGGTTTTTCTTCCATATAATTCAATTTTAACTCCACTACTGAGGTTGGTGAGTATCACAATCTATCTACTTTACATTACATTTTATTAGAAAGAAGATATGTTAATCTGTCTGGTAGCTGTTCATTACTAACATCTGTTTATGAGACTTCTCTATTAAACTGTCCAACATACCTTTATCCTGTCTCATTACATTTTGAACATGACCCACATGGCAACTAGAAAGAAAAACCGATGACTAAGGACCAGGATTGAAAAGGAAGGCTTCCCCTTCTGTATGTGCTGTATATTTAAAGCAAAATTGCTGTACCATTATTTTAAAGTTTCAGATCAATATGACCTTAGTGCCATAGTGTTCAGCGGGTCAACAAGACCCTTATTGTATGCATTTGGTCCTTGGTGTAGTGCTTTATATTCAGTAATTCCACATATTGCCCCCCTGTTAAAGCAGTGGTACAGCTGGGGTGAGCACCTTCCCCTCTCCTCTGAGTGAGGGCTGCACATGTTCTCCTCTGCAGAGGGAAGCTTCTCATGAAGCAGGAGCATCCCACCATAAATCCAGCCTGTGGTATGTGCACGAAGCCTGAAACGATATTGACTTACGGGAGTTTATATGTAACAGGTTGACAGTCTTACTCTTGGAAGACTCTGAGCCTCCTGTCCCTCTTGCTGCCAGCAGATTCCCCTCACACTGCTGTCATCATGCTCCACCTTCTTCTTGATGCTTCAGCAGCCTGTGCTCCCCTTCGTGCTGAGAGCCCTGGCACGTGGCCATGGCTGAAGCAAGAGTCTCAGTGGCAGCTAACAAAAACTTTCTATGGGAAATAAAGTTCACTCCCTAGGGAGCCTTCTCCAGCCTCGCTGCTAGGAAGAGGAGGAGCTGTCAGATGTTTTGGTGGGACAGATCAGTCACCCTCAGGCATTGCTGTGTTTGCCACGCACAAACCCCTCGCTGCTGGTAGCGATGGATTCTTTTTCAACAAGAACTGCCCCATCTATAAGTACAAGGCCGTGCCTTTTAAAAACCCATTTTATTTTAATCATCTTAATCATCTCATCCGTGGCTGTGTCCAAAAACCTCCAGCTGCTTCTACAGCTTCCTTTGGAGAGGACTGTGGCAGGAGAAGCTGCCAGAAAGCGTCTGGCAGACTATGGCAGACTGGCACCAGGGACACAGAGTGGTCACCTCAGCTCTGCCCGGCCCTGGCAGGGCCACGGCTGCTGTGGGCAGATGTGCAGCCTCTGGCTGCCCAGGAGGAAGGGGAAAGGCACGGAGCAGCTCTGCAGGAACAGGTGTGGCTGTGTCTGCAGGACAGCAGAGCTAGTGCTTGTTCAGCTTTGCTGAGGTGCTAAACCTCAGCTGACGTTTGGGGCTTGGGAAGAAAGAGAAAGATCCAGACAGCCCGTGGTGAAGGAGTGTTCATTTCTCACATGTGTGTGCACCATGGCTTAAAATAGACAGTGGAAACATTGCTGAAAACTGTACTAGATGGGTTAATCTTTATTTTTTAAAGGCTATGAAGGATTAATTGAATATCAGATAAATTATTTTGGTAGTTAATTGTGCTTGTTTAAAACAAATTTAGCCTATCTCTGGCTTAACAGTTAAGAATTTGATAGTTGCCTTCTTTCTCTATCCTGTCTCTATGAATAGGCAGCCTGGGTTCACTTATTGAAAGGATTTGTGTGAGCATACTGCGGTTCATAGAATGTTTGGAAATTACTTTCTGGCTGTTTACATTTGAAAACTGGAGGTGGTCTGCCTGGACATAACATCACCAACAATTTCCCTGACATCCTATGTGGAATACTTACTCTTAAGATTTGGGTGAATGAATATTTATGATTTAAAGTGCATTTTCTCGGAATATTCTGCAACATCAGTTCATAATATTTTTTATGACTGTGTCTACCATTAACTTGTAAATGTATGGAAAACAGGCACAAACACAGTAATTGTGTGGTTGCGTTTGCTTGGCCCCTTTTGTAACTGAGAGTTTGTGTCACCCAACAGCTGTTGGGAGACTCTGAGAGGAGATAGATGGGATCAGACTCACTTCACAGGAACGAGCCACCAAGGTCCACTGCCAGCCTGCAGTGAGAACTGACACCTGACAAAAGAAGGTGAGAATGGAGTGGGACAGGGTGTCCTGCCTTTGTTGCAAGATGACTCCTAATTGCACCTGAATTAAACAGGAGAGCAGAAAAAAGTAGTTTGCATCATGATTGTCCCATTTTTGTGCGCTCTAGATAATGAGATGTCAGCCACATATTCCACAACTGCTAATTCCATTAAATGGCCATGAGAAGGGAATGCATTGACCAGTCAAGGTAATTTAACTTTTTCTTTCCCACTATTAACTCATTTAGATGTCTTAGCCTTTGCATAGGAAGGGAAATGCACATCAAATTGTATATCCTGTTCTTACTTATTGAAGAAGTAAATTCAAGATTCTGAAAACTTTCACAAAGGGCAAACTTTAATGGACCTCAGAAATCGGGGACGAAATGAATAAGTAAAACAGAAAGGAAGAAAGAGAAAATGCTAGAAGCACAAATGAAATGTGTATATATATACAGTCTTAAAGCTCCTGCTTTAGAACTGAATAAATAACTCCTTGAGCAATAATTTATTTTCATGCTGTTAATTAGAAGCATAATTAATTTTTGTAGATTATAAATAATGGTGCGCAAAATGCCATTCCCAGCAGATCAAACGGAAATAATATAAACATTCTTAAAAAAACAAGAATATCTTGCAATGAAACTAATGAAACTTCTACTAATGAAAACTATAAATTTGTGTCTGAAGTTAGTAATTTATTGGTAAAATGCAGGGGTTCATTAATCATTCTGCTTTCTCTTATACTTGGCACATATGGAAGGAAAATCTCTATGTTTATCACTGCTTCAAATAAACAGTAGCATAAGTAGATTATTCCCAACAGAAAATTTTTTCCCACACCCTAATCTCAGAGCAATCATTCACTGATCTAAATGAGCAGTTACTTAAACCGCTAAGAAGGGATGCTAATTAGCTAAGGAAAACTAGGCAAGAGTATTTAATTAAAAAAAACCCCACACTTTTTTTTCCCTCTGCTCTCTTATTTCTAATATGTTATTTACTTCTGGATGGCTTGGATGCTGTCTTCATGACAGTGCCATACGTGGGTGTGTCTTCAGAGGAGGACGAGTTCTTAGAAACTTCTCTACTCCAAAGCTTTGGTTTTGTAGCCTCCACTCAGCTGGGGTTCCACCTCTCATTTCCCAGTGGGCTTAGGTATGTACTGGGCTAAAAATGGAAATTAATGTGAGTCTGTTTTGCTCTCTGCAAGCAGCGAGGGTGCATCTGGGTCTGCCTGGACTCTAAACACTTTAAAACATGTAAATATTTTAGTTTTTCTACAGATGCCTCATGCCTCCAGGTCCAAACAACTCCTAACAAGTTATATGCCTTAGAAAGAAATATCTTTTAGCCTTTGATGCCGAACAGTATCTGCAGCATGGGATGCGCAAATAACATCAGAACTCTGCTAGGCTTGTAGAAAAGGTTGGGTCTCTGCATCCTGGAAGCTTTCTCTGATATTCTAGTGCACAGTGGGGAGAATTAAGTGGCAGCCAGGAGACATAAGGAAGGAAGAGTTTGTTACCCAGACATCAGAATCTGTGTTCCTACTGTCTGTCCTGGGTGCAGACCTGACCCTCTTCCGCACCTCCAGCACTGCTTAGGAGAGAAATGTTGGGATTATGGGCATTGTTGTTGGCACAGGTTTGGTGTTGATGTGTTGAGGTATTAATCCTGGGTCAAGCACATCTTGTTACAGGTAAAATAGCTGCAGAATGGCTTCTTTCAGTAGATTTCTGGCTTTTCTGATCATCCAAAGACATAGATTTTTGTGCTTGAGATGCTCTGGAGATGTGAGGTGTCATATTTTTTTGCTGAGTGTTGTCTTCACTACTGTGAGCTCTGCTGGTGGTCATCATGTGAACAGGGAAAATAATCAACAGAGTATTGGAGTAGCACAACATTTCCACGGATTAGAAATTTGGATTTCAGCTTTTGGTTCTGTTTTACTCATTTTATTCTGTCTTCTGACTTGCCAGTGTTGAGGGATGTAAGGAAGGGTCTTTTGGAAAAGACATGGACATTGTCAATAGGCTGCTAATGGCTGCAGGCAAGCTTTCAGTTTTTAAATTTATGTATTTATTCCATTAAAAATGAAATGATCCTACAGAGGGGATAGGCACTATGTAACAACAGCACTATTACTGAATGGATGGAACATATTGGATATGGATGACATTCTGGAACTGTCTTATATGCCATCTCATTCATTCATCCTTGCTTCTAATTCCAGCAGACAAACAATGCTGTATAGGCATGACCTCATCTAAGATATAGCTTATTTCCTCTCAATACATTGCATTCCCTTTGCATTCTCTGTTGCAAGCACAAGAATCTAATTCTCGTGTACACTATCCTGCAAAAATCCTTCCACCTCAATTTTTGCTTTAATTCTTCAAGGAGAATTTCAATGTGTTTAAAGATATTTTCAGGAGGGTTGGCAAAGGCAAGCTTTTAACAGATCTAGGTGTTAGAGATTTTGCTGATATTTCTAGAAGGCTGCAAAACTGTGTGTGAATGGTAGAAGCAGAGCTAAATGTTGTTGAACCCAGGCAAATACATCGAGTATATTCCTGCGTACAGAGATTAAAAATCAAGCGTGTGTAGAGTGTGTAGATTGGTCTTTGTTTAGCCTGTGAGCTGTGATTCACCAGTTTGGCATTCTGTTGAGTAGCCAGGCATCATTGTCGACCTTTGATGTATTCTCCATTAAAATGCATGTGCTGTACTTCTGGAGGATTGATGAGAGGTGGAAAAATTGAAGACGTAGTAGAAAGAAAACAGAGTAAGAAAGAATTCTCATAGGCTACATAGAAACAATTCATGTCAACATGTGAATAAATACTTCATGTACCTATGGCTATACAAAAAACACTGAAAGACTTCAGTGCTCTGCTGCATTTTTGTCTACAAAATTAGTAGCATAGAAAATAGTTCTAAACAAGAACTAGACACAATGCTTTTGTGTTCAAAGCACTTGGGCATCTGCGATAATGGGTTCTGTTCTTAACTCTGCCACAGGCTTATTTTAAGACTTAAAAAAATGTTGCAAAAAATGCCTGTGTTTCTCTATTGGTAAGAAAAATATGAATCTGATTAGGAAGTTGTTAATTGTAATTTCTGAAATACTTTGAGGTACTCAGAGAAAAGTACTAAGGACATGAAAAGAAGTATTATTTTATAGAGATTTTACTATTGGGTCTAAATACTCTGACACTAAGGACAGATTGGTTTATGACAGATACCTTCACCCGTTTGGTATAACTGCTATGAAAGCTAGAAAAAAAAGAGCTTGAATTTGAGAAAGCACACTAACAATTTGTAGTTTTGCATAAGTATTATTTTAAATTGTGACCTCCAGATGAGATCTTCCATTGGATAGATGCATGGTTTTATATAGTAATATACAGAAATAATAGGGAAGGGGAGGATTCAGAACTATGTGACTGAAGGCATGAAAGGCTCCCAAAGCCTTTCATGTTATCATCTTTGAATAGTGCTTTGGTCTTTTGTTCCTCTTATGATAGATGATGCTTTAGTGTTGCAATGACAGAAAAACTCCTTCTCTAAGCTGAAGGGGGAAAAAGTTAACAGAGATTAAATATATGTTCACTTACTGACAAAATATTTTCATAAAGCTAATTGCTACTAATAGTTTTATTTTTCTGTTTTTGATGATGTATTACTCATATATGACTGCTTTCCCTCACATCATAGTTAAAGGTAATGAGATGTTTCTATGGTAAAAAATGTTAAATTTCTTCTTTGAGTAAAAGAAGTAAGTTTTGAAAAATATTGCAAAATAGCACTATGATGAAGTTTCTTATTGAAATGCTAGGTAGTAGCTTCTTATAGAGATTGTAGCATCTCAGATTGTTTTTATTCTGAATACCGTTATTTTACTGTTTGCTGCCTAACTCCACAACTTTTATTTTGACCTGTTCCAGAAGCCCTAGTGAATCCAAACTGTTATACAAGTTAAAATTTGCAGACTCTGACCCTTTGAAAGTAAGAATGAAAGAACCCATGTGAAAATGCTGTTCTTTTCCTCCAGAATCACCTCTTCTTGTAGGAAACCTAGATGCAAAGTTTTGGTGGTTTTTTGTTTGTTTGGTTTTTTTAGTAACAGAATCTGAGGGGGTAATTACTGGGTAGTTGATATGCTGTACTACAGAGCTACTGGGCTCACACAGCTGCTCAGAGAAGCAGGATAGTCCCTTTTCCTTGTACTCATTGGTGCAGTCACAAGGCTGCCACAGCATCAGCTGGTCATTTTGGCAGGGCTCTGTTGGTATTCTAGACCAAAAAGCACATACAAATAAATATGGATCAGTTTTGGATGTGCACTTTGCCAGAGTGCTCCTGTAAGACATCTCATTTCATAACATAAGCCCTCTCTAACCCAGCCAGTAAATTACCATATAATTAAAGCCTTTCTTTGTTAATTATTAGGTCTTTAAATGTGTTCTGCCTCTTGCAAACCTAAGGAAAAGGCTGTGGGAAGTTCTATGGGGCATAACTTGGAGAAGTCCAGAAGTCCTTCAGCAGTTGTATGGTACATGTCCTCTCTTACGCAAACGCTCTGGGGCCACGTTTTATTAAACAGCGTTGGAGAATATTCTGCATTTGTTACATTTAACTGGGGTGACCACTGAGGCTGCCCCACTTTTGCAGTAAGACTTCTATCATGTTGGTTCAAATATGAGCTGTTAACAATTCTATTTTATGTGCTTTTTGCAGGCTTTCTGCTACGCTTGTCAGATATTTTTGAGTTCTACGGGGTTTTTTCAGTCTAGTCTAGAACTTCTGAAATGCATCCCATAGGATGGAATGAGGGAGGGGGTACTCCTAAGTGCTCTCAGCTGTTGTGGGTGGGCTGTGTGCCCTAATCTTACAGGACCACAAAATGAAAGTCTTTAGAAATAGGGAACTCAGCTGCAGCCTATTCCCTGGTGGCAAACTGGTATGTTCCTGTTAGTGGTTGTCACCTTTTGACCACGACGCCTAAAAATTAGAGGGAAATAGAAGAGAAGGGGGTTTAACAGGCTCATATTGGAGAAATGCTTTACAAGAATGATGAGCTTGTTTGATTTGTATGTAATGAGCACCAGGTGCCACACCATATGTGTAAGCTGTGTTACCATCCCCAGTTTCAGTAAATTTGTTGTGTCTGGCCTCTTGTTTTCCTGACTCAGTTTATACTAAACTTCAGACGGGTGACAAAACAACCTCACTATTTCAGATTCACTCGTTACCACTGCCCGGGAGAAGATAATATAGGTATATAGGTAATGATGCATTCAAGCAAAATACCTGGTGCTTGTAGAGCTCTTTAAATCTCCAGATGTGTATTTTGTTTGGTTTAAAGGCATTATATGAATGATACAATCTACTATATGTATAGAAAATTATATTTATGGAAATGTCTGTATTTTATATATTTCAGAATATCTTACTTGGCATCTAAATGCAGAACAACTTCATTTTTACTGAGATGACGTGGTCATGAATAGGAGATATCAAACACTGGAATAGATAATGACCCATATGTAAGAGTTGCTTTTAGATACACAGCCATGTTTACAGAGATTATGGGAAGGCTTCATGCGCTTCAGTGCAATTTACTAAATATAATGTGGGATGAAATTGCTGTTGTTGGAGCACAGGACAGCTTTAGAAATGAGTAGCTTGGGGGAGGAAAGCCTTACGTATTCACCTGAAACAAAAAGCATTAGTAAATTTAGATGACTGTTCTCTTGAAATAATTTGCAAAATTGCAATACCTTTGACAGTGAATTCCAGTTAATTGCTTTACAATAAGAGAGCACTTGTTTTTCCAGGAACAGCTCCCCTATGAGCCTTCCCTAATATAGACTTGCAGATTTCTGTCCAATTTCTTCACGTGTTCTGTCATGTCATCAACTTCATTTCTCCTCATCACGTCTTCTCCATGGCAGTACCTCAGAGTCTGTTCTATGTTTCAGCCCCGTTTTCTGATGAAGTTGTTTAACTTTGTGTTTTGTAATCTCCCCCCAGTAACTCATAAGCTCTTGTGTAATTAGAGGGGACAAAGGCAGCACATATCCCTGCTAGTCCAGAGGGAGCGTGTCCACAGCATGAGCAGCCAGAAGTGATGCTGTGAGAATGTACAGGGACAAAGTCCTCTGAGCATCTCCTTAATGGGGACAGAATTTGGCTCTGGCTTTTGTGAAATCTTTAGCAACAATCTCTCTGATAATGCTGCCTGTCTGTTGAGGGTAACTGGCCAGCAGAATCAAAGGAACAGGCAGAGGCACAAGCACAAAAGACTCATTTCTTTAGGAAAGCAGGCTAAAAATAATTTGGCCTTTAGATATCTGCAATATGTCACAAATGCATGGTATGTTACCACACAATTCCTATTCCTCTCTTCTATCCCCAGAAAAATCTGTGTGTGTATACACGCATTTATTTATTTATTAAGTATGGTGAGGTATTCAAGGGTCTCTCTGTAATGTTATCCAAAGTATCAGTGCATGCTGAATTTAAAAATAAAATGAATGTAACTTAACTGTGAAAAGCCTGCCATTAATTTATGAAATATCTGCTGAAATGGAAGAATACATCTTCCAGGGCAAGTTGTGAACACTTAATGGAGAGAACTAATAGGATTGGCCCAGTATAGTTGCAACTAATAGTGTGCAGTGGGATTTTCAAAAGCACTAAGGGAAAAAATACTTTAATAGAACTCCCATACTTAATCTTCTCATTGTTGCTAAGCTTCCGTGATATGAACATTCTAACTCATGTTAGGAAATATTTGCCTTGCTAGAGCTGTGTTTTCAGGCTGTGAAACTGGAAATTCAGTTTTCTAAAGCGTTGATGTTTTCTGTGACACCTTCCATACGTTGTAGTGTTGTCTAAATCACCGTAAGCCTAACTTAGGTAGACATACAGATATCTGAATATCAAACCAAAGTAATTCTTCATTGCGTTGAACAATTAATGAAACCTTTTAGGAAACCTATTTATGAAGCCTTAATGTAGTAAGTGGTATACTTTGGCTGCCCAGGAAAAGCAGTGAGTTCTGGCATTTCTGCAGGGGGAAGAGTGGACCCATGCAGATGTGCCCAGGTCAGTGTGCGTAGTGCTCGTGCTTGCTGGGGAAGAAGCAGGGTCCAGACTTACGTAAGTGTTCCATTTCATGACAATTTAGCTGGTTTCCATGGAGATAATTATGTTGTCACAAACTAAGGGTAAAGATTTCAAGTGCAAGATAAATAGGAGGAGCACATGGACTTCCAAGCAATAAAGATGTTCTTCTTTTGCTCTGTTGTAACAAAAGGCAACTATAATCACAGCAGTGAAAGAGTGAGCTGTCTTTGCGATAAATATTGTTAACATTCAGTATATCAACACCCTGTATTTCATACTATGCCTCTCAATACCTTTTTCTTTATGATCATGCTTTCAGTGGATAATAGTTTTCACCAGTTACACTAGAGTGAGGCCAACCCTCTAGCTGGAATAAATCAGCCCAGCTGGACTGCAGTCAATGAAACTGTGCTAAATTAAAGCTGAATTAAGCTATGCTGAATTAAACCATTTGGGAATTTGACTTAACATTGTTCACCTACCCTGCCAAGTGATCAGGTCAATAATATAAACAACAAAAGATAAATATCAGATGGATTTTTTTTCTTTAAGTAGTTGTTCTCTTCAACCCTCTGAGTTATCCAAGACAATAGTTTGGTCAAGTTTCTGGCTTCCCAGTAGCCCAACCAATTCCTTGCTGTAAGGGTGCTTGTACTCCTGTGTTTTAATCACCATTCTGGTTAATTAGTAAGGTAGCACTTGGTTTTTTTTTTTCTTATTTCTTTTCCTCCCCCTTTCCAGCCATAGGCTTATGTAAGTTAATGACAAATGCTTGTTAAAGAGCTGGATGTCATGTTTCCCAAGACTATTTACACTGCTGGTCTGTGAAACTCTTGATTGAAATTGCTCTCAATTTTTAAACTGTTGACAGTACTGGAAAAGAGTCTGAATAAAGCCTGAGTGCAGGCACCTATATATACGAGAAAATAAACTGCAGGTGAGTCCAAGTGTGTTTGTCATCTGTAGAGCTACATCCATATGGTACGGATTTGTTAGCTATTGGTTGTGCTGTTAACTCATTGGCCTTGTAAATAACATCTAACATCAAAATAACAAGGAATATCCCCTCTGAGTGGGCAATATGTTCAGTTTTTTAAATTTAGAAGCTACTCAACACCATTACATGCAAATTACTTGATACGTGTTGTTGATTGTGGTTCTAAATGTTAACAGTACAATGGAGTTGCCTGAGCACAGGCCCCTGGTGTCACCCTGCTGCAGGGCTGTCAGAGCTGATCCTGGTTTTAGGAAGACCTTCATGTGCTGGGAGTGTAGGAGAGATAGCATAAGAGATTGTAATGTAAAGACGCTCTTCTCAGCGGGGTGATTATTTGTACTCAGTGGGTGATCCATATTGTACTCATAGAATTTATATTTTCTATTTAATGCTTACTTATGCATTAAATATACTAGTTATAAGTAAGTATTAGAAGGTAAGGAGAGATATATGCATCTCATATGTAGCAGATTGTATACTTAGATTATAAATACATGTTGAAACCCTGTCTTTTATTTATTAATTCAATGACACTGCCTCAGTTGCGTTCTTTGTTTGGCATTGACAAAAGCTTTTGTAACTTTACACTGAATCTGAGCGTTCTGCCTTTCTTTCTGTGGTTTCATGTTACTTGAGTGAGGAAGATGCCCTGGACAGTGCTGGGGCTCTCTGTGGGAGCCCGGCTGTGGGGGCTGCCCTGCTCCCCAGAGGTGCTGGGAGCCCAGGCCGAGAGCTGTATCCACGTCATCTTTCTCCTCCAGATCAGACCCCATTCACGTTATTCTCTCACTCTGCCACCTGCTTTTAATCTGTGGGTGAGGCTTATTGCTCTTGTGGATCTCATCTGCTTATTTTGTCTTATTATGTGCTAAAGTATATGGTAATTAGAATGAGAGAATAGAGACATAACAATAAGCAGAAAATTCCTTCACATTCCCTTTTTTTCACTCAGTTGTTTTCTTATATCTTCTTTTCACGGTGGATGTCTCCTCCTTTTTTTCACGTTTTTTTTTTTTTTTTCAATATTATGTCTTGATTTTAGCCTTTGGGCCAGGATGTTGTATTTTTCATCCTACAGGGATTTTTTATTAATTTTTTTCCCAAAAGAATACATATTTAAGAAACTTTCCAGTTTTCTTTAGAAACTAGACTAAAACAGTGACTCAGAACCAAGCATTAAGCTGTCTGAATTATACTTTTCAACCAATATAGCAGTGGAATGTCCTACCATTTAAAGAAGTTCAGGTTTTCTGCCCATAACTTACTTATGCTGTAAAACTGAACTTGGGAATATTCAAAACCATAAGAACTGAGTGAATTTTTAAATAGCGTGTTTCTAAAATTATTGGCCTTTTTTTCTCTTGTGAGGTTTTAATATATGCATTTCCAAAGTTACCAACTAATCTGTGGTGGGGGTTATTGAAACCTGGTCTTCCACAAACTGCAGGCTCTGAACGTTGAGGAAACCCACGGTATGCATCTTATCCTTCCGAATTTCCAGTGGGGTTTCCAGTACTTGCCACATGAGAAAAGAACAAAGGTCTCAGCTGGATTTCTTTGTGTTTGAATTTGAACTTGTAAGTCAGGCGGGTCCCCGAGAGACCCTGGCTCACATTAGGGTTACACCCATTGCTGAGTCTGTTAATGAGCCGGGAGGGCAGCCCTGATGGGGCAGGTTCAAGGCATTGTTTATATGATGAAGCACCAGAATATGAATAACAGATGCACTCCTTTTCTGCTTGCAGAATGTGTGATTATATCACAGAGTGGCACAACTCAAGGGCAGCCAGAGTTTTCTTTCTTGCTAAAGAAAAAAGACCCTGTAAGTTGCATGGAGGTCCATTAGCAGAGCTGAGGGAAACCTGTGGTACATCAGCTCTTGCCCAGGCTTCGCATTTCAGATCATTATTTTTACTACATTTCTTCTGCAAGGAGCACACAAAACATAAATTGCGTGCAAAATCAGTATATCCTAAAATAAAAAAATTTCTCAGGTTGTAAGAACCTGAGATTTTTAGTCACATGTACCACAAAATACAAGAGGACAGGACATACTGAGCATCAGTACGAAGATGGTGCACCTCTGCACCATCTCCAAAGTAAAAGCAGAAGCAATTGCAGAAGCTGTAGTTTGTTCTTTAAAAAGCACGAAAGACAGATTTGGTTTACTTCTGTACCTTAGTGACTCTCTGGCATTTAAAGATGTTATTTCTCATCCAAGGTTTGATGCTAATACTACAATATCAGGTAAATTCTTTGATGGCGGTCGCTGTTGTGTCTGCTACATTTAGATAGGGATATCTGTCAGACCTTCAGGTTATTTAATCCTGTTGAACAACACCCTGAGATGTAATAATTGATTTATACAATCATCTCTGGCTTCCATTTATACTGTCTACCAAAGGACTCCTGGTCCTAACACTTGTATTGAGAGAATTTCAAAAGGCTCACGGGGGATGGCAATAACTCAGATGATATCAAAAGGCGATTTCAGTGCCTGGGAGTCTGGGATAGTTTGCAAAGTGCTCCAGTGTCCTCAGAGGTCAAATTAACCACGACGTGTTGTATAGCTGCTGTTAGTTTGGTTGCAAATCAAATGCCCTTCCTTTGGTAGCGCTTCAGAATGGAACATTTTGTGAGAGTGTTTCTTGAAGCTTTCCAGTAAAGACAATGACTTAAAAAATAAATCTTTGTCATAGGGTTTAACCTTTCATGGCAAGAATGTGTTAATGGCAGTTCTTCCCTTTAGAAACTTATTATGGCAGGATGGGCTTAGAAGCTGTTCTCTGCTTTTGCCACAGCTATTTTATTCATCAATAAACTCAGTGTACGATAGTGAGTTTGCAATGGGACTGTGAAGGAGAGGAGCAGCTTTAATGTCATACTTGAGTCATTGGGATTATATTTTCCCTTGTCCATTATTTTTCTTAGAACAAGAAAAAAGTGTCAAACAGAGAATAAACAGGCAGCAGTGTCAAGGCTTGTCACTCTTACCAGCTCTAGCACGGTAGGCTTTCAGCTCCTGGTGGTGTTTTCTCCCTGCCTTCACCATCCTCGCTGCTTTCACTGGAGACAAAAGTGCACTTTTTTCCTTTTTTAATTTTGGATGCTGAGGAATTGTGCCAGGTTGAGCTGGCAAAGAGCTAAGTGCCACAGCAGGGAGGAAGATTCATAAATGATGAAGACACAATCTCTTAAACTCCCTAGCTCACAGGTGTTTTGTTATTAATGATGCTGAAAAAGATGCTCCAAATTATATCTCCTCCTTGTCATGAGAGCTCTGGCAGCTCTTTGTGACTGAAAGATCCTGCTCTTGCAGGTGTGTGGGATAAACTTGCAAGCCAGAATGGGGAAACAAGAGAGAGAAAGAAAAACATTCACATACCCAAGGGATCCTAGGGATGGGAGAGAAATTAAAAAAACCCTCAGTCAGTGCATAGTGAAATGTATTCTGTCAGTATATGGGAAAAGAGAGAACTACAGACTTCATCTCTACACATCTTATTTATCTCTCCAGCCCACATACACCTGGCAGCAAAGAGAATTGTCATCTGGTCTGTAACCCTACACTGACATCCCTTCTAAATCCCTGAGCAGAGCAACCTAAAGACTGAAAAGGATTTTTAGAGTTTTGCGAGCTCTTTTCCAAAAACCAACAGTGATGACATCAAAGCCTTGGAACAAAAGCACAAGGTTTCTTTTTTTTAGTTTTTCATCTTTTGCCCCCAATGTGTTAAGACCTGACTTATGGAAAATAATAATATTATGCTGGGGTTTATTGCCTTGTTATGGAAGAATGAAGTTCATTTTTGCTTTTTATTGGCACCATCTGTTTCTTTTCTGGCAAGACAGCATCAGATGATAGTATCATATATATAAATGGCTGATCCTGAGGTATGCAGGCTGTACTGATCATTGTACATTCAAGAATTCTGTCTTCCCTTCTTTTGCATAGTCTGAGCTAAAAAAAAAAAAAAAAAAAAAAAAAAAAAAAAAAAAAAGAAAAAAAGTCTCTGCCTGCCCCAAAAGCTGTAAGACACATTTTCTACTGAGAGGTTTAGCAAGGTGTTATCTGTTAGAGATAGTGAAAAATTTAAATAAGGTGCTTGGGAAGAGTATCACTAGATTTGTCCTGTATTCACCTTTCTAAATCACTGGAAATTCTGATGAGCAATGCCCTCTCCTCTTCCACCCTGGAACGTGGTGCACAGCTGGATGGTCATGGTGACCACACAGGTGAGTGGCACAGGAGGATGCCCTATAGTTTGGAGGCTAATTAAAATTTTGTCACTGACTTCATTTCCAGACTCCACCTTACTCTTAGATACTTGCTTTGAGCATTCGGATTGAGTTGTTATCTGCCAGTACCTACTGATTGCTGTATAGGGAGTATAAAGGGTGAAATTAAGCAGGATGTATCCCACTTACTGTTATGTACAAAAGCAATTCCTAGTATTGATATAGCAAAGGAATACAGCCTCATTTTAACATTTATTGCAGTCAAATAAAGAGAATTTCAAAAGTCCGCTATTTCATAAAGGCTTTTATAGAAATTGTGGATTTGAGGAGGTTTTGGGAATTTAGTTTGATGTCAAAGCTGAGCCTAAAGTGATCCTCAATGATGATTAAAGTTTTAAAATTAGAAGCAGATGACAAATAAAGGTAATAGGAGTTTAATCTCAGAAAACTTGGTATACACTTTTATACTGTAAACAGCATTCACAGGGTTTTCTTTGGTTTGTGAGTCAGTCATGTGTCCACAATTCCTGGTAGTCAGACACCTAATGCACAGTTTAGGCTGAGCAGAGCTACACCTGACCATAGAAGAACACTGAGCTGTGTATCCTGATGCTGAAGAGCTGAGAAGTTTACTTAGTCCCCATTTAATGATTGATTTGGTTTTGTGGCTGGTTAGAGGTAGAAAACAGCATTGTTTTAATAAATCCCTACTAAACTGGTTTGTGGGTTTCTGTGAAATCTGCCAGTGGTGACAGTTTGTGCAGTACACGTGTTTACCAGGTTTTCAGTAAACAGGGTCCAAATATTGTGCAAATGCTCCATTTCGTGAGAACTCAATTAGTTTCTATGGAGACAATTATGTTGTCACAAGCCAAGTGTTGTGATTTCAAGTGTGAGATAAATAAGAAGAGCATGGGAAGTTCTAATCAGCTAAAATGATCTATTTTTGCTTTGTATTGACAGAAAAGCTAGAGCAACCCACAGGAATGAAATTAAAGTCAATTCTTTCTTTAATGTTGGCAGAGAGTAACATTTTAATATTCTGAATTCATCCTGTGACTGTGTACAACTGTCTCCTCATATTACTTCTCATGGTTCTTCTGCTAAAAATTAGCGTCACTTTTTAAACTGCTTATCCAGTGGCAGAGGAAAACAAAAACTAGCAAAGCACCTATCAGGATTGATATTTCTTCAAGGTCCATGTGGCAGATCAGATGACAGATGCATGCACATTCCCCATCTAATGCTTCACTTGTTTGAGGTAGCTGGTTAGAACTATTTACTGGAATTTTAAATCTCTCTTACTTATGCATTAGAAAATGAAATATAGCCTGTAAGCTGGATTCCATACTTAGCTCTTACAAATGCTTGCTGTTCACCCAGTGTATGTTTTAAAACGAAGAGAGGAGAAAAAGTGAAGATTTGGTAATCATTGCTGTAGTTCCAAACAGCTTTCCCTTACACTGAGCAACACTTTGTTCTAGGGGAATGATGAGGGGATTGTAGCCTCAGGGCGCGACACAGCCTACACCTTTATTTCATACAGCCCAGAGCCAGAGGATTCTTTTCTTGTATCATTATTAGATAGCTGTTGACATGCTAAGGTCTGTTTTGTCAAAGATGCGTGAAGGGGTCACTCACCCCAGGCTGGGAGATGTCTCCCCACTCTTTAAGTACAGCGTGTGCAGTTTGGGGATGCTGTTCAAGGCACATACACTGAGCATGAATAAGATATGAGTGTGGTAATTAGGGAACTATTTTTGTTTTGAGTAATGAAATACAGAAGAGGGAAATATACATAGGGGACAAATTTTATAGATTTACTATAGATCAGCATATACCTATGTGTGAGTTAACAGATATTCACACGGTTTGCATCCTACTTTGCAGTGTAAATATGAAACTAGAGTAAATTTAGAATATTTTCTCTTTTGGTACAGACATGCACATTATATATTTATATCAAGGCTCCTTCTTTCTCTTTTATTTTGTAATTCAGTAGCACTGTCTTGGCAACACAAATGGCTGGTTTTCTTTGTTCAGCATTGACAAGAGCTTTTCCAACTTAAAAAATCTGACACTGTTCCAGCTTTTTTTTTTTTTTTTCTTTTCTTTCTTTTTTTTTTTTCAGGGTTTCATGTTACTTGAATGAGAAGGATATATACTGGTTGAACCTTCTGTGTTCAGCTGTTAAACTGACAGCTTTTTCTTCTGCCATGAGAAGGCTTTCAGTAATTTGGATGTGGTGCCTTTTTCCTGTCACTGCCAAGAACAATGCTTCTGTTCAGGCTGACATCAGAGGTATAGAATTGCTCTGTGTTTGACCTCTGATAGCTGTGCATAATAGATCTGTGCATCACAAATGCTCCACAAATAGTCTATTTGGGTGCATAGCTCAAGTCAAAACAGCAGTATATATTACAAGGATGTGTAAGTCAGAAGGGAGAGAGTTTAGGGGGGAAAAAGTCATTGCTAGACTTGCCATTCTGTATCAGTGTTTACAAAGGAGCCATCTTCCTCATGCAAATGGCATATCCTCCATCCCTGCTCCTGCCTCAGATCTGCTTCGTAGTTTGCACAATAGCATTGAGCAGACAGGTTTCCCAGAAGTTTAGTTTAATTCACTTATGGATGCAAGAAGCATTTGTAAGGCAATTTAGGTTACACTTTCCATTACTGTTGGCTGGAATTGAAGTTTTTGGTATGGTTTTCTGAGAGTCAGTATGCAGTGTAAATAAGGCAAGGTGGCACTTGCCAGTAGGCTGCAAAAATAAATGAGAATTATTTGGAAGTGGGAGACAGGCTGGTTTGATTTACATGCTAGAGCTGTTATGGGTCTTTTAAAAAATAAATCCATTTTGCTTAAGGTGTATTCTTCAGACTCCTCTGAAAATATCTCCTAGAGTAAGTGATTCTCTAATTAGAATTTTATGGGTGTTGTCTTTTCCGTCTTTTAATCACAACAGAATGGAGGAGCCTTTCTAATACACTGAAATATCACAGTGTCTATAGATATTTTGATTAGGAATAGTGTTTCTTATATGCCTGACAGATTAAAGTTCCCTAAAGTCTGTGGTTTTGATGTATCTTTTTCACTGCTCTGAAATAAACAGGCAAGTCAGAAAAAAAGGAAATCATAGATCTCTTCCTTTACATGTGGAGAATGAGGTGCCAGGTGGATTGTTTAAGCTACTAAGATCACTAAAAAGTCTAGCAAGAGAGCTGCTGCATCCCTGAGCAGTATCCAAAGCATAAGTCAGTGTGGTTTGTGGTTTTGATTTATTCCTTTGAGTGGTACAAGCATTTGAAACTGAAATTGCTGTGGAAAATCTGTTTGGATGTGTCTCTTCATAAGTAAATGCTCAGTGTGCAATGAGCTCATTCAGTCCATGTTGAGACTGCCACCAGTGTGGTACAGTTGGCTGAGCTGGGTGGGCTTGGCCAGGCTGAAACTTGGGGAATACACAGTAACTTTCTACAAACACCATCAAAGAATGCCTGTGACCACAACCACTTTTAAGGTGTTATAGGAAGGCTGCCTCACTCTATCTCAAATATAATTAAAGAAAAGGAGAAGGCAAGATCTCTTTCAAGGGAAATCCCAGAATGTTTATGTCACGGCATCTTTCAAAATAAAGCTTTTTATTACTTCTGGTTGAGTAGTTGGTGCAAACTCTTCTTTTCCTGCTAGTTTTAAAAAGAAATTCTTCTTAGTATTAGCCCCCACTATTGGCCATGGCATAAATTGCTTCACATTGCAGCTTTGCACAATTATGCTGTGTACTTTACAAGGTTTTACATAGTCTTGTGGTTTTTTTCCGACTCTATACAGTGTGACTGTTCATAGGATTATATATTTCCAAATGTAATCACTTGTATAAATGGAAGATTAATATTTGTTAAAACTGCCTCTTATTTTCTAGAAGGCCTTCAAATATCTTTAAAACATAAAAAGAAGTATCTTTATTAGCAGTGTTCCATAGAAAATTGAATACAGTTGAGATGAGAAGCATATATAGGAGTAAGTAAAACACCACTGTTGTTCATTACTGGTGCAGTAAATCCATTTATCTAGATTTATATCAGAAACAGATTTAGCCCAGTAACTCCAATGAAAATTTGGCAATTTCAAATTTTTTGAGCAAGTGGAAGGAACTCTTAATGCAAATGTTTTTAGCAGGAGGAAAACATATTTATATGTCTGTTAAAGAAAAATTACAAATTGAAATTAAATGCACTATGGTCATCTCTCTTGGTATAATATAGGAAGCAAAAACCTAAAGATGTAACTGGGAAGTGCCTGACCAACCTGTCTAGTAATCTGAGAATTAATTTAACTTATTATTGGCCCTGCCAGTTACAGAAACTAGTGCCCTTACTGACAACAGCTGCTGTACTACAATGAAATAAACACTCTTTTTTTTTTTCTCATAAACATAAATAGAAAAGAAAGTTCACTTCTCCGTTTGAAACACTTGGCAGCTTCAGTATAACATTTTCTCATGTTTCATAGTGCAATTTTATTTGACATATAGCATCTATAACTATTTGTTAGTGGTTTACTGAATATTTAAAATATTTCACAAACTGACAATCAATTTGGAGCATTTTATGCTGATGGTAAGAAATGGTCAGAGATGCTACTGTGGCACACATCTCATATGCATATGGCATGAATCCTCTTTAACTGGTTTACAGAATATCAAGCATCAGGTGTCTAACACTAAGAGTTTCAAAACTTATGCTTGTTACAAATAGCTGTTTCTGTCTTAAATAACTTGAGTATTTTCCGTTAGCCATCCATCCGTAAAGAAAAGATTGATACATATGCAGCCCAGCTATTCATCCTGGATTTATCAATGTCTCATGCTAGGGTTCTTAAGTAGATTGTAGATGGTGTTATGTGGTGTTGTTCCACTGAGGTTTGGAACCTGGAGCTGTTCCACATTACCAGAGCTAGGGACAGAGGGAGTTCAGAAAGGTGAGAGAAATGTTTCCCTCATTTTCTGAGTACAGATGCACTTGGTATCATTTTGATTTTCTACTCTTCATTTGGTTGACTATTAATTCCTGGAAATCTCTGAATGCCTTTGCTACTGCAGAACTTTGAAAAGTACAATATTGTGACTCTCTTTTGTTTTCTCACCTTCTGGTAAAATAGCCACCTCCTCAGGAGACACATACTGGAGTCCTGTTTTTAATGTGACTTCTGGTACAGATCAAGACAGATTATTGGACTGCATTCATATTGGAACTATTAAAGAATGATCTGTATTCCTCAACGCAGTGTAAGATCACTGTGCATGACCATCAAACATGGCATTTTAGAAACTATTGTAAAATGAGAAACTATTTGGAAATCACAGTCTGTACATAGCTACAGTTTGCCAATTTAATTTTATCCACATGCTCACAATTAGGATAATAACTTTTTAAGGAATGGTGCTTGGTTTAGATGGGAATTGTTGCAGTATCAGCGTGTGGGAAGTCAATGTAAATAAATTGCCAGCTCCACATGTTGAACTTGGGTTACATCAGACCGTGCCAAGGGTCCCTGACCTGTCTCTGTTTCCCTTGAAGACACACTGCTGGGTCTCAATGGTTATCAATAAACACATCTTAAGTCTACAATATGACAACTGGAACTTTGTCTGGGCCTTGAATCCAAACACTGCAAAATATTGATCAGCAAAGATAATTGCTAAAGAATAGCAATCATGAAAAAAGGCATTTATAATGTCACAAGGAAATTTATGCTCACACTTGCCCCAACACTGCTCAGCTCAAAACTGAGCACTAAGAACACTGCAGACAAAAGCAAGTAAAGTATGAGAGGGCAGGTATTTGAAGAACACCTTTTCCTTCCCACCATCCTGTTTTATTCTTTGCAAACTAATAAAAGATAAAATCAGACAAGCTGTGTAAAAATAATGCTCCCTATTGTAACCATGGTTCTTGCAGCATGGAGGAAAAGGTAGGTAACAGAAATACTGAATAGCTTTGTAAAGACAGGTTACTCAAGGGCTACTGTGGGAAGAAGTAAGGTAATGCTCTTCCTTTCCATGACCATCTCACACCAAGAGCTATGCAAAGAGAAAACTGCAGTGCAGAGTTTTGGGATAAGAGCAGTGGTTATTTGTCAGTATGGAACTGATTCAGCTCTCAAAATGTAGGTTAAATCCACAATAGACCAACAATGGCCATATCTTTATCTAAAGATTAGAGAAAAAAGGCATTATTTCTACCTTTGTTAGCATAAAAATGATGGCTCTCTTCTGTCATTTTTCTAGAAAAAGCTTGACACTTTGAAGTTGGAGTCCTGCCTTTTCATTTGTAATGGAAGTCAGAATTTTCATTTGGTTTCTTTGGAAATGGACACTATAAAAGAACTCCCATCATGTTGGTATCTACCATTTACTTCTCATCACCTTACAACCGGAGCAAATTGGGAGTGAATTATTCATGTTAGGTGAATATAGTTAAGTGAAGTTCAAAGACTACCAGTTTTCTTTCACCAAATCTGGTTTAAGGGAGTCTGACCAATCCACTATTTACAAATTTGTGACTATTATATACCTACTTACGTGCTGCATTTCTGGGCTATGCTTCAGGTAAGTTGCTTTATCGGAAGTTGACTGCATGGTGTCGTAGTTGCTTTTGCTTAGCACAATAAATTCCTTCTCTCCAAAGCTTTTTCAAAGTAGAAACCCACAATGACCTTTTTTATTTTGTGATAGAACTTTCCTTCAAATTAATTTTACTGTAGGGAAAACAGATTTCTTTTAAAAAGTGGTATTTATGAACATGCCCAACCTAGACTTCTTCTGCCAGCTGAGACAGGCAAGAGCCCAGGTTAAGTGCTAAAGGCTCCCCTAAAGGCTCTTTTTGTTTGATTTATTTTTGTTTAGATGTTCTTATACTAGTAGATGGATGTAATTTCTGATTAATTAGTGTTCATGTCCAAAGGCAATGTATTGTTTGTGTGGATGCGTATAAAAGAAATTTGCCAACTCACGGCTTTCAAAATAATATTGGGGTCTGATACTCAAACTGAAATGACTTGGTGGAAAATCCAACAAAATAAATACTCAAAACTTTTAAGTGGGTAAAGGTCTGATTTTCAAAAGAGCTGAGCTCTGTGGTAAAACTCCCATATTTGTCAGAAAGTTAACTCCTTATACCAAGTGCTTGCAAATCAAGCCACTAGGCTTTTATCTAGAGTTCACTGTAAATAATAAGGTAAAATGCATCTAGAAAGACAAAGTATTTTCTTGATTAGATATTTTGTTATTCTTTTAACTAAAACAATACAGGAACATGATGCAGTTTGCAGAAAGCCGCCTACTGAACTGGCAAATCTAAGCTCTTCTATCATTCTTGGTTTGCATTATATTATTTACTGAAATATCCTGGTATCTTTCCACATTTGACCATACAAGTATACCAAATAATAAAAGCGAGAAAATTTGCAATTTTATATTCCCTTTTCTTTTTTTTTTTAAGTTTTTGTCCCTGTACATTTCTATTTAAAATAACATGACAAAATATAAATTTTAGTTGATTTTTTCCTCTTAGGATCATGCATTATTGATGTCTTATGAAACTTTCCATGCATTTTCTCAATGCAAGGGCTAATACCTCATGATAATCCATGCTGTCAATGAATGTCTGTTTATCTGTGAATCTCCCAACAAGACAGATTTGCTCAGTGACTATATCTGATAGACATGAATAAATAGATGATTGTCACTTTACTTGTTCACATACATTTTTTTTAATAAAATGATTTAATTCCTAATATTTTTCTGATGATCTTTAAGAAAGCAAATAATTATTTTCAATGTCTTCAGAGACATCTGATAAAAAGTACCCTCATCTTCATAAGGGATCTGGAGCATTGCTAGTCCTTTTGCCTTGAGAATTATTGATTACTACATTGTATTAAAATATATACTAAGATTTAAAGTCCCAAAGGCACTTAGGCCCATAAATCCCATTGATTGCAATTGGAATTAAATTTCTACATGAGTTCAGAGAACTAGGTTTTATTGGATTTTTTTTTTTTTAATATAATTTCTCTCATCAAATTATCTTTGATTAGAAGACAATGAACAAGTAACAGCAATAGCCTTTGAGTCTCCTTCTGATGGAGTTAATTCTGTAGCCAGCATTAGTGCTGTGGAAGAAATAGTGTGAGAGGTGTGATTTTATTTGGGGTTGATGAGAGCCTCAGAAGTTTCACCATTACTACATCTGTATTTGGAATATGCTCGTGCATTTTCCATGAGAACACCCTTCCTCAAGGGTTTTCCAAGCAGTCCCTGGAGATTAATATAACAAAAGGATACCACTGTGGATCTGCTCCTTCTTTAGGCAGGAGAACAGGTGTGATGTGTTTGGCTGGGGTCGATGTTGTGCAATTTCTGTACTTAAAATACAGACAGCATTGATATTGGTAATTAAAATCAGTTTAATTTTTTTGATAATTTTGATAATTGTGAGAGATACTTAATTTGACTAACTTTCTTTTCCTTGTGAATATATTCATTATTTCAGACTGCAAAAGTGTCAGTTCATCTAAAGATTAGCGATAGAGGGCTTTGATAAATCATTGGCTTGTTGAGATTAATAGAGAAGAGCTGTAGTTCCATGCATATAATTTGGTTTTTATTAACATGCTAGAATGTGAAACAGATTACAGCATACAGTGAGAACACCTAACTGCACAACTCCCTGAAAAATGTGTTTGTTGAAAAGATATGTATACCAAAGTATGCTGGTTAGTCTAACACTTGTAAGCTCTATTTAGTCCTAACTGGCCCCAAAATGTCCAGAGTGTTGTTCACTCACGTTGTCTGAGTGGTGGGAGCTTCGCCTGTTGCAAACATTATGCATGAACATCATGACCCTGCAGACTGACCACTTAATGGTAATCTTGTGCCCTTTGAACAAGCAGTTCACTGAATGGAAGAGAAGGGGAAATAGAGGGATATCAGAGGACAAATGGTGAGAGGGAAAAGTTTTGTAAGAAAGGGGAGAGACCACCGTGCACCAAGGCAAAGTGTCTTGTAGAACAAAACATTTCCTAGAGGAAAAGCAAATTGTGAGAAGATGTAAAGCTCTCAATACATATTACCAAATGCAAATTCTTTAAAGCGTTTCACTTACTTAGTTGTGAGTTTTGAATTTGTTCTGTAATGTAATAGGTAAAAGAAAAAAAGTCGTCTTGACCTCAGTTTCCCTGTTCTTTTATCTGCTGCTTGGGAAAGGGTAAGTGGTCCTGGGATGTGACTGTTAGGTTAAAGGAGCCCTGCCTAGCAGCAACTGTTTTACTCCAAACATTTCTAATCCCTGGTGGAGAAAGCAATAAAATTCTGTGCTTCAGGTCACGTACCTGAGTACTGGCAGTTCTTTTCAATATCTCAGATTAAATGAACTGTGAAATATTTGTTTTATTAGAAGAGCTTTAGTTTACTTGTGAGTTGTTTTCTAAATCATTTCTGTCCAGAGTAGCTTTGGAAATCAAGTAGTGTGTATTGAACACAGTGTTTAGAAACATTTTTAACAGTCTGATGCACAATGCTTCATTGTTCTGATTGTTAAAACATTCATAGAGGGCCATTCTCCTCCTTGGATGCATACATAAATCTCAGGAAAACTAATGGGAAATTGTGCACATGCAAGGAGAGCACAGCTCCTCTGGCATTGCTGGTAAAGGTGTACATAAGAGAGGATTTCTTGTTGAAAATGAGGCAATGGGAATAAAGGGTTCTGCCTGAGGGGCTGGAATAAGATTCAAATGGCTCACGTAAACATGTGGTTCTGCTGCAGGTGTGTGTATGTCCCCAGCGTGCAAATCAAACGGGATGGTTATGGTGGGGTGCAGGTACCAACACAATCTGTTCATGCTCATCTCAGCAGCGACCTCCTGCTCTGACTGAGAGCAGGGACAGAGGGAGTCTAGGAAGCTCCTCAGGTTTGGACCTGAGATAGTAAATCCACTCCAGGAAGCATCAGTTTGGACACTGGCTATCTAAAGAGCCTCCCACCACATTTTGTAACTACTACAGACAAATCCACAAAGGCATTTGTGCATAGGAACAGAATGAAAATCTTGCTGCCAGAATGTTTTTGCTGCAGTGCAGTTTTGCATCCATGCTTTCACATTTGAAAGCACACTTCGTTTTGTCTCTGGCATCTGGAAATGGAACAAGCTATTTCTGCTCTATAGTGAGTTTCTTGGTTGTTTTTCAGGTAAGATCCCCCTAAGGAGTATTGTCCTAGAGGAGTTGTACCTGGAGGGAATGGATGCCCAGGCTTTGCCAGGATTTCAGCCATTGTTGAGAAAATCCGGAATGGATGAGCTGTGAACTGGGGGTGTGAACTCCTTACCTGGTGAAGGCCAGACTGGGGGTGTGAACTCCTTATCTGGTGAAGGCCAGCCTGCAGGTGTGATGCTCTAACTGGCAGCAGCCCCTTAGCACAGACAACAGGTAGACCCTTCCTCTAAAAAAAATAAAATTGGAGCAGTGCTGGGTACTGATTTTTTGTTATTGGTCTCCAGGCTTGCGTATGGGAACCTAAGAGAAGGATTTTAGTGAGGTGCTCAGTTAGAGACGTTATATCTTGCCTTCTACCTTCACCTTATCTGACTTGTCAGTAGACTTGGAAAAAAAAAAATGTAATATTTAATGGGTCCTAGGTGTAAAAATGGAATGTAGATTTGAGAAAAGTCTGAAATAACATTTATAATGCAGCCAAAGCAATTAGAGAATCCTGAAGAGACTGTGTCTGTCCTCTTAATCAAGAAGGATTACCTGTCTGTCCTTTGTCTATCACTTTCTAAGAATTACCAGAAGAAGAATACACTAAAATAGTCACCTCTCTTCACCTCCCAGAGAAACTGCAGTAGGCAAAGAAACTGAAACGGGTGGGGATTGGCCAAATAATTGGCATTGTCACAATCCTCCTGTGAAGCTTTTAATAAATGGTTTTAAAGAACATGGGCTGTGAAAGAACTAGGATGGAGTGAATGGAAAAATATTCAAAAATATGTTATTCAGAACATTTCATGTATTCATAAATTATTCACCCCCACAGAACTGCAGGTGCCTCAGGATTTTTCCATGTAATGTCAGATCCTCAGCTGGCACAAGCTGGAACTGCTGCATTTGTTTCCATGGAGTGATGCCATGGAATGTGGTCCATGTTATTATTTTTAATTTTTTTCCTTCTTTTTCCCTTCCTAAACATTCAAATACATATAACTCCACAGGGGGAGTTATGCTGAGTCTGGAGATGAACCTTGGGGCACTGTGATTGTGCAAGCTCTTTAAGATTTACTTTCACTGTTTCCATGATAACATCAGTTCTTTTCTATGTGTGTTGATAGTGTGCTGCTGACAGCTACCTGCATGTGCTTTCTCTCTCTCCTGCACCTGTTTGGTGTGTGTATGTTAAATGGTCAAGTTCCATTATACACCAATCTTCAGCTGCTATCAAGTTAATTTATGGATGAATGTAGTTAGCTTTGTACATATTTTCAAAACGGAGAATAAACAGAATTGTTTTTCCTTTTTTCAAAGCCCATTATAGCAGCTGCACTATAAAGTGTATTTTTCTGCTGTTAAATATTTTATCTTGACCACAGCTTGCATATCAGCACACTTGTAGCAGTATGTTGACTGTTATCTTTTGTGTACCAAAGCACTAGATAGTTTGGAATAATTAAATAACATTGCTTCTCCATTATCCTTGGAGGGCTGATGCTCTTTTCTTCTAAGATAAAAGATAAACATATATTATAACAAATCAAACTGTAGGATGATAAATATTGTTGCAAGCCTGGATAATAATGTAACAGAAATAAGATGAAATCCATGTTTTCCCGCTAGTATTCATCTCCTGTATTTATTTTTGCTGATAGAGCTATGGAAAAGGAAGGCTCTGTGGCAGTGCATTTGCAAGGCCATTACACGTTCTTGAATGACACAGTCATCACTATGAGCCTTATTTGCTCAAGGTTTTATAAATAGAGCTTGGTGTATGGGTTTGGGTGGGAAAAATATCAAACCTAGGACAGATACATAACTCAAGTCAGCACCATTTCAAACAGTTTTGTTGAGATTTTGTAGCCTTTTCTTTGTAAGATTTCCAGGCTGATTTCTGCAGAAATACTTGTGGCCATGTGTTGTCTGTGTATTCCCCACATCTTTGTTAGCATGACTGACAGTTGTGGTGTCTGTAGTTCCTCAAGTGAAATGAAGGCATTCCCCAGTACTACTGAAATTAAGATTCACAGGATCAGAGCAGAAAATATTTTTCTTGATATATTTGTATCTAATATATTTTCCATGGCAAAGATGTTTATCCCAAGACCAACATTTCATTGACTTCTGGTCATTAATCAAGTGAACTACTCAGATGAAACCTGTTTTTGATTTGAGAAAAGCCTAAACATTAATTTAATAGAATAATGGGTAGAGATACAGATAAGAAATAGTTTTAGATGTAAAGGGTGAAGTAGTAATACCAGATGGGAAGTCTTAAGGGAGTTAGGACTAGGATAGAAAAGTCTTTATGGCAGATTCAGGGGAGGGGGGTAAAAAGAATAAATTGAGTATAAGAAAAGGGTATGATGAGGATCAGGAGGTATCACAAGATAACATTATAATTCCATTGCTAATTTTTGCTGCAGAACTTCATGACAATAATTAATAAGACATATTGCTAGAGCTTGTTTTAAAAAAAGAGACGAAAACATGGGAAATTCTCCAAATAAAAAAAAAAATCCTTGAAAAATCATTCAATAAAATATGCTTTTATATGTCCTATATACTTTTTTTTCCATTTTATGTTGCTAATTTGAAGAATCTGAATTACAAGGAATCTTTGGTTACCACAAGTTCCTTTTCCCTTTATTGTCCTTTAAGGAAATTGTCACTAACACAAAACCTTCTACCCCATTACTATGACTGGTTATAGATAAACTTCTCTTAAAATGGGCAGTTAATTTCAGTAAATTTTTAGTAAAAATGATAACTTACATCACCTACAGATGAGCCCAAGTATTTGTCAAAACTCAGTTTTCTACAGAGCATAGAAGTTAAATTGCTGTGAATTCATTTTATTGTATTTTGTTGTGATTGTATTTATTCTGCTATTCTCTAAAGGTGCCTTTACCTGTTTTTTGTTTACATATAACTATTAGAATTTGTCCTAGGAAGTATAGAATTTGCATAATCATAAAATAAAGAATGCACATACAGATGTGAAGTAAACCAGTAAACATTTTTATCCACGAAATGTTATTGCTTGACCTAATGTAAATTAAGACCAACTGCCAATTGAATAGTAATTATTTGCTATTTAGAGATGCTGTTAATGAAAATAAATGAGTCCTTTTTTTTTGTCATGTGTTAAAATAGTGATCTTTATTCATTTTATTGTAAGTCTTTGGATTTTATAGCACTATATCTGTCCTTTAATTGTAGCAGAGATGAACAATAGTTACTTGTATTCATTTTGGCAGATACAAACAAGTCAACAGCGTCCAGCACATATTTTCAAGTGCTGCAGTCATAGGGAAAACTTTATGAAACATTTAGTTGTTCAACAGAGTAGCAATGCTTAGAGGTTGACCTTGAAGTTTTTGAAATGTGAATTGATCCACTGGAACAAGTACAAAGCCAGCTTTGGTGCTAAATGTAAATTGTTAAAAATGGTGCTGCATAACATCTGCCTTGTAGTACGCCTTAATCAGCACTGTGAAAAATGAAAGTTTAACGATCTACCATAGTGGCTTCTAAGTGAAGGATAAACAAAGGATGAAAGAGTTTCCTTGCATGGTTTGTAACTGATGGCATGAAAAATGTCAAGAACCATCTGCCTCAAACTTATCCAAACTGTCATCAAGTATTTTAATCCAGTCAAAGGAGATACAACTAGAACAACCTATGTAACTTGCTGAAGGCTTATCAAAAGAGTTGTAAATAAGGAAAAAAAAAAAAAAAAAAAAAAAAAAAAAAAAA
>VZTJ01005188.1:1913635-1996085 GCA_013397795.1 Orthonyx spaldingii | reverse complement strand
TTTTTTTTTTTTTTTTTTTTTGGGTAAAAAGCATCATTCACTTCTCAACTTAGCATGAAAACATAAAATTCTTAAAATGCTGAAGAAAGGCATGTATCATAGTAGTTGTAGCCAACTAGAAATTTTCTGGAAATGGAGAATTTCTGAATAGAAATGTCAAATTTTAATGCTTATCTGAACAGGGCTGTAGATACAGGTCTTTGGTGGTTCACCCTTTATTTAGAGGTACTGTAATTACTAATGTGCAAGAAGGCCATGACATACTGAAACATAACCTGATTTTAAAACAGTGTCTGAAATGAATGAAAGATTATAATCCAACTCAGTGGTTGAATCCTTGATCTGGTTAATGTGTCACTCGTATTTTACCAACCAGTGACTTGTTTGTTTTGTCAGAGAGACTTTCTTCCTTTGTCAGAAACATGTGAGAGTAGAAGTAATGATGCTTGAATTGTACATGCTTCGTACTATCCTTGAAAGGAAGGCAGAGGGGAAGGTGCTCAGGAGATCTTAAAATAGTTCCATATCAAAAGTTTGAATTTAAAAAAAAATGCATCAGTTTATACTCTTTTTTGCTCTGCAGAGGAATGACTGATAGTGGGCTCTATTTGCCTTCAGTGAATAAAGCACACAGGATTCGAGCTGTTTGTGTACTTTGTAGTGTCAATATATTTATACAGTATTTATGACAAAATCTGATGCTCTCTTATTGCTGGAAAAATGAGGAGAAATGAATAGGTGTACAAGGCTTCATTCCCATATTGGACAGTTTCTGAAGGTGTAATATGTTTTATGGAAGTTAATGAATGTTTGAAAGGCTGTCTTTTTAACAGCATGTTTAAGATCATGCCTCGCAAATAGATTTGTGCAATGCTGAGAGTTTTGTTTGTTTCTTAACAGGGATGGCAGTTTTTCCTTGATGGCATTTAACATTGACTAATATAGAACTCATGTTCTGAATAGTCAGTATTTTCAGAGAATTAATAATAGGCAGGATAATGTGTGTGTGTATACACACATTAGTAAGACTTGCAAAATGTATTTTAAATTGGGGGAAATTTAAAGATCAGGAAAGTTCTGAAGCTCTTGGGTTTTCTGCTTAGTTGTGCAGTCCTTGGAACATTCATCATATTATCCTATCAGCTAGTGGGTTTTCTTTCAGTTGAAATAGAAAAGTCTGGATGATCTGCCCTTGGCACCATACTGTAAACTGGCTCACACAATGTCTGCTGGCAAAGGTGAAAACGCTGTTGTGGTTTTGTGAAGTCAGTTTTGACTCACAGCTTCTGAAGCTCCTATCAGCTAGAGTGCAATAGGTATCCTGGAATCCCAGTATCCATTTAGATAAGTGTCATGTCAATCTCTCTCCATCTGTATTAACTACTCTGCATTACATATATCTATATCTGGAATATATATATAGATATATATCTGGAATATGTGTCTTGAGCTAAGAAAGCTTGAAAGAGAAAGAAAGAAAAATTGGAGTGCATCTTCATCTGCTCAAATGTTCTCTGATTTTTTTTAACACTTTGGGCTGCATCTTGATCTCTTCTATCAAGGCATGTATTTCTGCATAACATCAAAAATGCATTTGCTGCTTGGGTACACTGGTGACAGAAGTTTTTTAAGCGCTACAGTGATGTTTGAAGAGATTTTGTGCTGATTCCAGGAATATTGTATGAATACAACAGGGAACCAAACTCCAGTGGCAGAACAGAGGTTCAGAATCTTTGTTGTTGTTAAATAAATAAATAAATAAGTAACTGTGTTATATATTTATTTAGCTATAGCATCTGAACTGAATTGAACTGTGTTGCTTTGTATTTTGATCTTCATCTGACTCAGCAGAATGAGACTGTATTCCTTTTCTTCAGTGCATTTCTGCTGTCTTTGTTTCTTCCTGAAAAAGCCAGGTGACAATAGTTTACAGCAAACACTGGTGCTAAATTAATTTAGTGGTGTTTTGTTCTAACATAAGTGAGTGGAAAATGAGACTGATGGATGGATTCTTTAGTGGTGACCCCATTAACCCCTCAAAAGCTACACTGAGATCTCTAAAGGTGTATGGATTTTTCCAAGCCTTCCACTCAACCTTCATGGCCTAATGATGCAGAGATCATGGGAATAATTGTGGATGTCCACCACAGAGAACGGAAAAAAGTGAGAATTAGTTTTACAGTTTGGTCTAGTGGTTTTCTTTAAACCCTAAAATATTTGAAACTGAATCCTGGAAAGGAGCCAGATCAGCCAAATAGGAAGGCACTATTTAAACTGAGATGTAAAAGTGAAAACCCTGTGGGATCTCTGAGGAAATAAGTGCTCTTCCAGGCTGCCTTTGAGTGTGCCCAGACCCTGGTATAAGGGAGTCTTCAACTTCATGGCATCAAGTGTCTCAACAACTGAAGCACAAACAGCTGACTATAGAATGCATAGTTCTCTCCTCAGGACAGGCTTTGTCAGTATCTGAAGCAGGAGCAGCTAGAGATCAGGTTGAGAAAAGGTATAAAATAATCAGAGCAAGGTAGGGCACTGAGAAGGAGGCTGCTCTCTGGCTGAGAACCAGCCACTTCAGACAACACAGCTCTGTTTCCAATTCTATCATGTAATGTTTGTCTATTGTCCAGAGTCCT
Source organism: Orthonyx spaldingii (assembly GCA_013397795.1). Lineage (NCBI taxonomy): Eukaryota > Metazoa > Chordata > Aves > Passeriformes > Orthonychidae > Orthonyx > Orthonyx spaldingii. The sequence continues at coordinate 1,993,452 of VZTJ01005188.1, read as the reverse complement.
GCACACCAAAGAGCTGGTAAGGGCTATTTTTAGAATTGAATACTGATATTTCTTGATTATAAGGCAAATATAGTTGTCATTGTGAGGTGCTCACAGGGTTAAAGGCTATATGGGTATGGGAACTAGTCCTCCCTTTGAAATCCTGAGGAGTTAAGAGGGCTTTAATCTTCATTCCTAGGGGTCTAGTAGGTCTTCCTGAAAGTCAAAAGGGTAGAGGAAAAAATAACTTGCACCAAAGAGGGCTAGAACAATTTTTTCCAAAGGACATAAACAAGAGTCCTGCAGAAATGACAAACTACATTTGTCTACTGAACCATGTTGGTCTAGTGAGCAAGGAAAATGCCTTGTGGAATTATTTGAAGAACACTTAATGCGCCCTGAAAAGGGGGGTGGAAATGGAAGGGGGCTTCAGCAGTGTCTTTGCACTGATGTCCTGCAGAGCTTATCCCAGGAATGACGCTCCTTCTACTTAGGAACTACAGCAATATCTCTTGGTGGGTTTTTTTTTTTGGTCATCTTTTCCAGCAAGAGGAGGGCTTGGAGGAAAAGTGTTGAGAGCTAATAGAGGCCAGTAAAACCTTAGCATCTACCATTCACGGGTCCTGGAGTCTTGAATGAATATCAAATAAGCCACTCCTGTTAGGCAGCTAGATATCACTGGCCCACTTCATGAATGGGTAAATTAAGAATTGGTAAATTGGGAAAGGTTAAGGGAATCTGTCAAATATTGTTCAGAAAGTCTGTGTCAATCATATATTCCTGCCTCTGTTTTCTACCCAGCAGTTTCATCTCTCTGATGTTTAATTAAAAATCATAAAGAAAACGTGTGCTCAACAGGTAACAAAGGCCTGTTATTATCTCCTTGGTTTTCTACATGTGTTTTCAGAATGCTTCCAGATGACAGAAGATTCTTTTCCAATATTTTCAGATGTGTAAGGATGATAAAGTCATCTTCCTAACCTGTCCCACCTACTGTTTTTTTCTGATGCCACAGAGAGGTGAATGCAGAGGTCAGGTTCTGTTTCTGAATCATTGTGGCTTATTCTGAGTGTGATGCTGCTTTGCTTCTCTCTGCCCACCAACCGCCTTCAGTTCCCACAGTTGTGTGTTTGTGTGTGCTGTTTTTTAACACCTAAGTGGAGATATAAAATGACTCAATCTACAATGACACATTTAGATTTCAGATGTTATGCTGGCCAATATGTTCATAGTTAAGCTGTCTTTGTAGAATGTACTTTTTTATCACTGGTTTCGGGCTTGTTATGAGGAGCTGTGGTAAAATCCACTTAGATTTATCATAGCTGTATTCCCTATAGACATCTAAAAAGCTACAATATTCCAGAACTTATTTTATATTTTGAAAAAAGTCTTAATATTTATTGTAGGGCACACAGAATATAAATATCACTTTAGCCTATCACACCTCCAACTTCATATCAGTGACCTTTCTAAAGAGGCTACTTGTAAACAGACGAGATAATATCAGAACAATCATTTCTGATGCCGTTAGGTATTTCTGTCCCTATCAAGCTCTGGTGATCCTTTATTGCAGTGAAATGCAAAATTATTACTTTTTTTTGATAATTCATATTATTGATGACTGCAGATTTTTCTTGAGGATGTGTTTGTGCACAAAATTTCCAGGGAAGCACATAATATAAACAATCGAGATCACAACATGTCGTTGAGGTCTCACGGTTACAGACGTATAAGGAGAGCTTCCCCCCGAAAATCCTTTGGCTTCCCATTTGAGGACTTGTAGGAAGCTAAGCTTTTGTTCCTTATGTGCTTTTTACCATGAGCTCCTTTGTAATTCTGATTTCTTTGTTCTACCGTGTATAGCTCAGTAGCTCTTTGGTCTTATCTGTGGTGGTCCTTTTGACAAAAATAACAAATATTTATTTAGGTATTGCATGATCCTGTTAGTCCAGAGTCAGCATTCTTTTGAGAAATCAAATCTTGTTTTCTTCTTGTACAGAGTTGTACAGATTACTCAATCCAAAGCCCGCTCAAACTGGGGAATTGACTCTAGCCTGTATCAGCTGAAATCAGGTCTTCTTTCCTCAGAAACTAAATCTGTATCAGACTGAAAAACCTGAAATCTTCTGAATCATATGCTTATCCTTAATCATGCTTCTTGATTATTTGAATAGGGCTTGTGATGTCTACTGTGATAAATATGTTCTCAACTGTGTCACAATTTAAGGTAGCCCAATAGCATATAGTTTTATTTGGTGGAAAATGCAACATATTTGATTGTTGTACTTATATTTGCTCACTACTTTCTGTTCAATATCTAATTGCTGCAGTAACAAGGCATTAAATCTTAACAGCATAAAGAGACATTACGTGCAACTGTAGGGAAAAACAAGGATGAATAAATAACATGTTAATGTGAGTAAGTGTATCTTTCCCTAGCAATGTTTTTTGCTGGGTGGCTGAGCTGTGAGCTTGGATAGAAGCGGCTGCCAGACGTAGCTCTGCGCCATGAGCAGGATAGCGCTCGTGCTTCTGGAGCAGCAGCAAGCGAACCTTTCAGTGCAGATCTTGGTTTGTTACAAAGACAAAGATCTCTCTGCTATCTGGTTTCCAGGTTGCTAGGACACATGAAAAGTGTTTTGATTCATTTGTCCACAGGAAAAAAAAAATAGGAAGAGCACAGATACTTGAGAAGGCAGGTTAGTACTGCCTTGATCCACTCCCAAGCTGTGTACATGTGCCCTGGGGCTAGCTCCAGGTACAGGCCTGTGGAGAAAGTCCCCAGGTGACATATGTTTAAAAAAAGAGAAAAAGGTTATTGTGGGGTTTATTTGTGAGGGGAATCCTGGCTGCAGTATCTGATCCAGGTACAGGCAGAAAGGAACATCCCAGTTTGCTGCAGGAGTCGCAGTGGATTGTTGTTAAAAGATGGTGAAAGGGCTGTTGTCACCTTTGCATGCTTTACCTGCCTCATCTGCCAAATGGCTGCTGTCTTATGCTGAATGAGAGAGAGCTAATATGCATTCAGGTTTGTCTGTCAGACAACATGAAAGCAATCAGATGGCAGAAACCAGGCTTAATATAGAGAAGGTGGAGTAGTATTGGCACAACATTTTGCAATCTCTGCTGACTTTATTCACCACCCTTCAACATGCTCTACAAACCTGTGTAGTTAGCAATGTGGATGGGTCTTTAGGTAAGAAAATCAAGCCTAGTGGTACCTTTTGGGATAATGCTGATGTAGGAGAAGGCTCCCATTTCTATTTTTTTCCTGGCAGATCTCAGAGAAGTGAATTTAGCATCATTAGTGGCTTAAAAGTCTCTTGAGAGATGAATTATTTTAGTAACATTAGCAGCTGACTCAAAGTTTCAGCATTTTTATTTCTTTTTTTTTTTTTTTCCAGAAATGGCTAAAAAACTAATTAAATCAGAGTGGATGTTTTATCACCTTATCTTCATATTTTTCATACATATCAATATACACTCAGTTTCGTATTGGATTCTAGACAGAGATACAGGAAATCTGTGAAACCAAGTCTGTTTACAGTTTGATATTGGCATTTTTCCATTAAAAAAGAAATTGGAGGGTTTAAAAAGAAAAATATGCTTCTTGGGGAGCAAGTCAAATCTTCAGAAATGTAGATATATATCCTCGCTTTTGCCAAGAGCTGCTTCTGCCCTCATAGAAGTTGGTCAGTCTCTGTCTCAGCTATGCAAATTGGGAATCATAGCACATTTGTATTTCCTAGTGGCTGCGGTAGAGCATATCTGTGAAAGAGTGTGAGGCAATGTTTTGGCAAAGGAAGCTGCACTGGGATCTCTTTGATGGCATGAGAATTACTGCATCCACCTCAAGAATGGGATAGGAGTCATTTAGGAGGGGCCTACAGGGTGCCATTGGAATGTATTTACCACAGCTTTAGTTAACTTGCGGGCTTTGCACATTGTGCTGTTTGTTACTGTCCGGGGTGGCCACTTTTAAATAAATAACAATAATAATAAAAAAAATTTAAAAACCCACCCACAACACCCCACAACTTCTAATGGACAAATTCACATGGTGCCAACTAAGTTGCAATCCAGGGACACAAAGGTTTCATGTTTTTTTGCTTTCCAACCAACCTAGAAGACACGAGTAGGAGAGACACCAAATGCATTTCCAGCTGTAAGAAATGTGGTCGAGGATTGTTTCCCAGCAGAACTCTGAACTGTCTCCTTTGAATTTCAAAGCGCAACTCTTCTGTTTCAGCAGAGGAACGTTCCCCAGCAGTCACTCAGCTTCAGTGGAAACAGATCCAGTGACACACAGGTTTGCAATGCAAACAACATGGAAAGCTAAACCTTGTTCTTGGATTTGCCAGGCTTAACGATGACATTTGTCTGGACTGCTGTGTTTGCTCCCTTTTGAGCTAAATTACACTTGTGACCACTATTACATGCTACAATAACTTTACTTAGATGTAAGAATTTGTAACACTTTTTATTTTCTGTAACTTTATCTTTTTTTCCCTGTCAAAAAAGTTCTTTCCTGCATCTTTTTCTTCTAAAAAGGGTAGGGAAGGAAAACCCGCTCCTGATTTTTTTTGCCTTCACTGTGTGACTAGTGCATTTCTGGCAAAGTAAGGTGAGGCCACTTATCTCCTGTGCTGTCTGTGTGCCTTCTAGAGCCCAAGTGAAATGTTTATAAAAAACAGAAACCGGCCAATGCCGTTGACAGGTCGAAAGCTTTCAACCTCTTCCTGTCTTACAGGACTGTTTCTGTAAAGTCCTTCTGGTCTTGGATTTGTGAGATGACAAATATTTTACTACCAGTCAGGCTTCTCCTTAGTGGCCCTATGACAAAGAAAGGGATAGTTTTTGGGTCTCTAGTATTAGAAATGTGGTCTGGCTGATTTGGGGGAGCATTCTTGCAAGATCTGGCAAGAACCATGACATGTACTTTCCTTTCTATTAGGATGGGGGGTTTTAAATTAAGTGTCTAGGTGACACTGTTATCCCATTGGATATGAGACTCTCGCCAGGAGCTTTCTCTGGAAATATTGTTTGGTTACTTCTGATTAAAGTGTTGTGCACAGTCAATTTTTTATAGTTAAGAGTTATTTGGGTGTAGGATGCTTATATATTTAGACCTGAACAAGAGAAAATGTAGAAGTACTTAAATGTCTAAATCACAATCCCCTCTTCAGTTGTACTTTTTTTTCCCCCTCCTCCTGACTCTGTTTGGTTTGCCCTTCTCATGGGAAGTCCTGTATATGTCTTTTAGCTAGTCATCTACCTCATATAGACTTATAGCATATTGAAGATGTGGTTCTGTGGGGTCTGGAGTGTTTCCATGTGGTTTAAATAAGGAATACATTTGAGAAAATACAATCTGCTTGAGGACATGCTGGAAGCAGAGAAAGAGGCTAATTTTGTTTAGTTAATTATTCACTGATAATTATTTACTCAGCTCTACAAATTGATGGAAACTTGTAATCATGTTGCTATGGCATCTGATGTCATTTATAAATGCTGAGTGAAGCAGCTCCATTTAATTGTAAAACTGGACACAGTTCTTGAACAAATGAAATCTGTCAGACTGGATTTTGTGAGGGAAATCTTACCAACAGAGTTTGCAAGTTAAACATCTAGCTGTAAATAAATTCTTCCCTGTGAACCTGAAAACACAGTTGCGCAGTTTTCTGACTCAAGCCTGCATATTATTATCTTGTTAGAGTAAGCAACATCTGAATAACAAATTCTGTTATCTGAAACTGCTGAAGGCCTTTCTGAACTCTTCCTTCGCTGTGAAACTATAGCTATTTTCTATCACATTCTTAGTCTTGCAAAACAGCTTTCCAGAGAAGACCACTACACAAGGCTTTGATGCAAGGACTTTCTAAATCTAATTTCCCAAGCAGTTTAGAAAGCAGCTGATGATTCTCCAAGCATGAAAATGTAAATATTATCAGTCCTACAACATTTAAATGTTTAATCCTCAAGCTGCAAATAGAGCTTTAATTTTCTAAATGTGAGTGGACCTTCATTATTAATTCACTTGCTATATGTTTAATTGAGATAAATGAATACAGAACTAAATTCAGCTCTGCATTTCTATCTGCTTTTCTTTGTAATCTGGCCATGTATAAGGCATCATTATTTTAACTGTCCTACCAGCAAATTATCCTGCATGTACTTATTTTCTAAGTTCTTTAACATTTTTCTATATTGTGGGATTTCAATTGTTTCTGTTCCTTTCTTGGTAAATAGTTGAGGAGTAAGCACATTTTCAAGAGCTGTAGGGAGGCTAAGATGCCAGTTGCATTTTAACGATATGGTGCTTTATCATTCTTACTGTAGCCAATTCTCTTTTAAATCATTGCAGTTTCTGCTTTAGCCTCCAGCTATAGAATTCTTTTCAAACGACAGTGAACTTGGCAGATCGCCAAGAGAAAAATAAAGGTGTTTTGGTCCACCAAATTATTTGGAGTGGTTCTTAGTGATACAGTTTTCTTCTCTACATCTGCAAAACATTTTTTTTTTTTTTCCTGAAGTGAATTTTCATGTGAAAAGCCTCCTTAATAATCACCAGTATTGTTTGTTTCAATGCAGTTATTTAACTGCACCCCTGGGTGCTTACAAAATAAACAAGAGAGTCTTCTAAAGAGTTTTAAAAGTGGCAGGTGCTTAGTCTATGCCCTATTCACTTAGTTTGCAATGACATTTTTGTGTTAATCTATAGACAAACAAGAGACAGGTGACACACAGCATCAAGTACAATGTGCTAAGTCGACAAACTTTGGTCTAGATAAGATGTTTGTGCTGCATATGCCTACAGTGGCAACATGGATTTATACTGTATATATTTAAGTTATGCTCCTCAGCACTGGTAATGTCACAAACTTAAATGCTTATAAATTGACAGTGAATGAAGTATTATAGGGGTTAGAGACTTCAAAGAATCTAGTCCTTTCAAAAAAAAAAACCCCAAAAACCAAACAACAAAAACCAAACCAACCAAAACTAAACTCACAACAAAAACTCAACCAACCAAAAAAATTTGCTTATTCCTGTAAGCACAGCATAGTTTGCATTTTTAACATTGTTGAAATATAAAACAGATTGTTAAATGCTGCTGAAATATAAAAATGGTATTTTTGAGACACTGGCTATGAATACAGTTCATTCATTATGAAATACCATGTCCATGGCATTCTCAGCCTAACAGTATTTTACACTCTAAAGGGTACAGATATTACTAAATGTTGTATTATAAAATACGGCCAAGAGAGTAATACTAAATTAATTAAGCAGCAAATGGAAGCAGGATATTCATCAGCCCTTGCCTTTTACAGTCTAATTCATTGAGATGCCACATGAACAACAGACTCAAAGCTTTTTAATGATCCTGTTTGTAAGGAGGAGCTCTGTGTAGAGAGGATGAGATTGGAGGACCGAGGGAAAATGAGACAAGAGAACAGACAGTTGACCACTTTTTTTACTAAGGCAGTTTTTAACCATCCCTCCAAGGGTAGATGGTGAGGAAGAGCAGCAAACGTGTAGGGCAGTTTGATGGCTATGTGAAGCTACCACACTATTTAAAATGTCACTAATCCAGGCAGATCTCTTACTTTAAGGCCTGTATTCTCTGTAACAGGTAGTTGTAAGACACTGTCTGTTCCATAATCTTATTCCTGTTTTCACTTCCATTTGTACACCACTTGTCCCCTGCCATCAGAAGAAAGGGAGTAGCCTTTTCCATGATCAGTGTCACTGCTTTTGCGTGTGAGGCCATGTATGGAATTGCTTTCCCTTGCAGAATAAAGAGGGGAGATGCAGTGTGCACACACAGCTGTGCAGCTTTTGTAGTGCCTTGCATTCCTGCTTAGCATTCCCAGTGGGCAGTGCAGTTAATGACAGAAAGGGATGGGCAGGACGCTTGTTGCTGCAATGGAAGAGAATGGCAGAGTTTTTTTCCTGCTGATTCATCCAAACTCAAAAAATGGGGCTGATTTTGGGAACCAAAGGCTGGTTCTCTGTGGATTGTGCAACTTGGTGCATAGCATGAGCAAAAAGTTTCATCAGTTCACAAGAGAGTATTGCCCTTGGGTCAAGGTCAGTTGTCCTTGGGAGATTTATGCATATGGTCCCAACTATCCATTGCATGCTTGTCTATTAAAAATATTTCTATCTACAAGTGAAGTTCAGAGGAAAAGGAAAAGTGAAGTTCATCAAAAAAAGAAAATAAGATTGGAAAAGAATAAATTTTATTAATGATTGTTCTCTGTGGATTGTTTTTTTTTCTTTTTTTTTTTTCTTTTTTCTTCCTTCCTTTCCAGACTGAAATTTGGCCTGGACTTGGAGAAATAACGAGTAAAATTTTATTGTATTTAACCAAAACCCAGCCTAAGCTTTGATGCAGCTCTTGATGCAATTCTTGATCAGCAGGTACATAATTAACACCAATACTTCTTGAAGTGTGTTGTTTTTCATTATGGAAGAGCATAACTTAAATGTGAAGCCTTGCTTTGCTTAAGAGCATTGATAAAATCACATTTGCTAAACAGAACGAGAGAGGCTGCTCTGGAAGATAAATGATAATCTGGACAATAGAGAGGCAGTAGATTTAATTTTCTGGACTTCAGTAAACCATTTGATAAACTACCCTTTGGGAAATGGTTAGTTAACCTGGAGAAGATTGGGATTAGTAGAAGAAATGAATGGTGAGCAAGGGAGGGACAACAGCATGGAATTTTTTGTGGTAGGGAGTCACTAGTGGAGTATGCCAAGGTGTTTGTTTATTCAGTACTTTTGCTAGTGATTTTTTCTGGGGGGTGGTAGGGGAAATGGACTGGATAATGAGATTTTTAGATGAAGCACACCTAACAAAACATCATCAATAAAAAATTTCAGCAGGTGGAATAAGATGATGATGAACTGCAGCAGAAAGACCTGAATAGCACAAGTGTCTTTCAAGCTGTTGTGTATGAAGGGCTCCTGTTCTACAGATGACAGCAGTGGAGAAAGACCATGTATGTTACCTGACCCCAAGGGCATTCCAAAATACGAAACTGAGGCAGTGGAGTATTGGGCTGGACTGAGCAGAAGGTTGATATTTCAATGTACAAAATATTGGTTATTGCATTTACATATGGGCCAGCTATTTGAGCAGGAGGGGAGAAGTAGCAGTGCAATCAATTCTGTCAATGAGGACTTCCACCATGCCTCCAGAGGCCAGGAGCACTGCATGGGCAGAGACACCCACACCAGCTCTGAACCTATCCACACCAAGAGGGCCATTGGCTCCATGGGCCTGGGACGAGTGTGGAGGTAAGAACGTTATTAAGTTCTTAGCTGAGAACCAAGTAGAAGCAAAGCAGATTAATGACAGAACTGGGAGCTAGAGTATAAATCTCTTGAAAATCGAAGTCAGCTGTTTTTGTTCTATTTTTTTCCTCCAAGTTATGTGTCATCTTCTGTTTATGACAGTGAGGCTACCGTTGTCACTTATGTGCAAAAGCAATTAAAATAATTTCTGCTGTTCTGACAACTGACATTGGTTCCTATTTGCTCTGTTTTACAAATGAGCTGCATTATTATCTATAGCACTGACCATCCTTCAAGTATCCTATCATGTAAATAGTTCGTATAAATAATTAAAAGCTGGGGTTCACAGTGGTGTCTGCAACAATGGGCTTGTTTTTTGCAACTTGATAGGAAAGATTTGATTTACATCTGCTCTGGGTATTTTATTCCCTATCTTATTAAAGCTAACAACTTAGATATACCATAGTTTTTTATGGGGAACCTTGCCAAACATTTTCAGATGAAGAGAAATTTTCTCCAATTAAGAGATAGTATCAGTGGAATAGAGCGTTGTCACAGGATAATGGTCTCCTGCTGCTTTGTTAAATGCCAAGGTAAACCTGAGGCATTTATCAGAAATTAATGTCAAAGCAAAGTCGAGAGGTTTATCTTGAAAGCTGGAAACACTGAGCCCGTGAAAATGTCTGTTAGAAAATAGTCCATGTTTCCTTGTGCATCCTTCCTCCCCCCAATTACACTTGGAAGGAAGAAAATTTTCTTTCTGGCACCAAATGTTGCCCCTGAAACAAGGTACCAGCTTCCTTTTAGATGCATAAAAAGGCTGCTGACTCTCTAATTTTAAGCTGAAGATGAATAGTTTCATCGATTGTTTTTGTAAGTATGTTTGAGCTTTACCTTTGCATCCCTTAACACCAAGCTGATCTAGGACTTTAACTTTGCCACGCTTCACACAGCCCTGATTCAAAGGATGTTGAAAAGGACGTCGAATCTTTAAAACAAAGCAAATACATAAATCTGCTGGGCTTGCTCTGTTACCAGGATAGAGCTGAAGGAAGGGGTGGGGTGAGGGAAAGGAAGGGACAGAAGATAAAAATATGTCTCAGTCACTTGGAAAGATGCAAAAAAATGTTTTATGGCACAGAAATAGGCTGCAGTGCTGTGTTCCTGTTTGTTCCTCACAGACACTGAGCAAAGTTTGTCAACTTGCGAACAGAAGAACCTGTTTATCTGTAACACCTAAGGCAAATCTTGTTAGCGAAATAAATCCTTTTAAGTATTCTTGCTCTTTGTTTGCAAGTCAACACTTCTGCTGGTGTCACAAGGTGTCCGCTGCCTTTTAAACCCTAAATTAACCATGTCAAATCAACTTTAATAGCTACTTAGTCATGTATTTGATTACTCCAGAAATATGCATCAATTTTAATAATTTTCTCAAATTCCTCCCTTCAATTAGATTACTTTGTATTATTTGTAAACCATATATTGCTTTACTGAAAATCTAAAGGTGGAAACCACTGTGCATAGAAATGAAGTTGATTTGATTGCTTCCTGTTGTCCTAGTCTTGGAGATTGGAAAAATATATACCTGCTGACAAGCCTAAGAAATAAGTTCAGTCCTTGACACTACTTTTTGTTTGCTTAACTTGTTCAGGGTAAATATTTTCCATGTGCAGATGTTCTGTGTCTCTTTAAAAATTAAGATGACCCTGGGCTTCACTCAAAATATGAAGTCTCCCAAAACATTAGGAGTGGTCCATGTACTGCAGGTTTCTCCCAGCTGAAAACACAACTAACAAAGAAAACAAATAATCCAACCCATCCTGCCCCCAATAACAAAAAATAAAGCACACAAAAAAATCCTTTATCTCCCTCTTCCCCCCAAACACAAACACACACAGCTTTCTAGTCCATACCAGCACCATAATTCTACTTTTTAGATAATGGTTTGCCATTTGGGGGCCCTAGTAGTTATTAGTCTAATTTGCTAAGAAGCTGAAAAGACACAAGTAAGGAGAAGCAAGCGTGCTGGTTTTTTCCCCCTCTCTTTCAGAGTAGAGAGATTTGTTTCAAGGCTGTTCTCAGAAGAGTAGATACTGGGTTGTTCTGCAGCATACAGTGTTTCATCAGTCATGCTGCATTATGTCACATCAGGTGTTTCTATGAACTAATTTTAGTTTCTGAGATTTACTGAGGTGTGAGAAAGCCATTCCATGAAAGTGTCAGTGGCCGGCAATCCTCTGCCACCAAAGAGGGAGGAGCCTTTTAATTTAAGGCTGAGAAGGTTTGGGAGGAAATGCAGCGATAACATGATGAGGCAGTCCTAACAAATTAGCAAATCATATTGAAGCCTTGTGTTCAGGAAAAACGTCCATGATCCTGCAATGTTCCTGGATGTGGCAGGCTTCCCAGCCTAGTGGTGAGTTCAGCTCCTGGACTGGTGGGTGTGTGGTGAGGCAGGGACAGGACTCCTGTGGTTTGGCTGTTCCATGTGGGGCACATGCAATTCCACATGGTTGGCTAAGGAGAACTAAAGGCCGTGGAGCAGCCTGCCCTGGGAGGCAGAGGGGAGCGTGTGCCCATTTGTCTGTCTGCAAATAACCAGTCCTTGGGCCATTTTCTCAAAAGTGATCTACAGGGCCAGAAAGGCATTGGTAAAACATGCATTAGTATTCACTGAATAGTCATTGTGAGTATTTTCTGGAGAAAAGACAAACAAACTCGTTACCTTGGCAGTACAAGAGAATAGCATTAAAAGGGATGTGCAATCATATCATATGTGCTGATTTTTCAACAGCTGTTGGAGCCTTTGGAGGGACGTTCCAAGGGACGTTCAAGGTCCAGTCAAAACAACAGGCAGAGCAGAACCCTGCTGTGGGATAGCTGTGATTTGGCTTTGGGTCACTGGCAGACCCAGCTTCAAATCCCAGAGAAATAAGTAAAGAGAAGCAAGAACTTCAAAACCAAATTTTCTATACCTCAATGAAGACTCCTTCAGATTCAGGGCAGGTCTGAATCCCAACAAATCCCACTGCCCAGTATTAAGTGTACACTCTATCTACAAGGGTTGTTCTAGATACCTGAACCTGTCTGGCTGAAATTGGTGAGAGCTTTGCTATTGATTTCTGCTGGGCTGTGATCTGTGCTTTTGGGTCCGGTTGGTTTGACTTGGAATATATAATTCAACAGGATTCAAGAAAAAAAGTTATAAAAAGAGATTTTCACGTCTAAAAACAGTGCATAACTTTTTAGATCACTTGTCCAAATCAGAAATAACTGTGTAACCAGCATCCATGAGCTAAAGCTAGTATGGATGTAACGGTGTGAACAGTATGTCATTCATAATCTACTGGAAGTAAGAATAGTATGCCTGTAAAAATATGCCATGAAATAGTGACACTGTTACATCTCCAGTTATAAAGACATGTAAGAGGGAAGAGAGCTGTAACCCATTACACTACTGGTGATCCCCAAAGGTGATATCACAGTAAGGCTGAATACTAACTACAGTAATTTCTAGTAACTTCAATGGTTTGTGGCAAAGAGATGAATATCAGAAGCCCAAATAATAGACTTTCTTGCCTAGGTTTCTATTTATAATGAAATTCTGTACAGATTAGTAGAAAACATTACGGCCAAAGAAGAAACGGAGTGAAAACTAAATAGAATTGCCACAGGATTTATTTTTGCTGTAACTTGTAGATGATGATTAAAAATGTGTATTGATTTGCAATTTACCCTGATACTTGAAACTGATAAAAGCATAAACCACTACTTTGGTTTAACAGCTTTATTAGAGCTGAGGCTGGGCAGAGTTATGTGGGGTCACTTTTTGCCTGGGGTTGCCTATCAGTTTTCAGCAGAAGAAAAGAATTGGAATGAAGCATTGACAGATCCCATCTGGGCTCCCTGAGACAGCTGGTTTCAATACAGTCTGTCTAATGCTAGAATTGTGCCTTCAGTTGCTTTTGTTGGCATATCACAATAGTTTGGTGTTTTGAGATAACACCTACAGAATGGACCGAGTCCACAGTGTGTTAGTAGCAACATTTCTCATGAACTGCAGGAATACTGGATGTCGGCGTGCTGATTTCAGCCGTGCGCAGTTGGTGTGTGTGTTGTACAAAACAGCCGTAAGTTCTGTGAATACGCCCTTTCAGATGAAACTATGACCAACTTTAAGGTCTCTGTGGGTTCATCGGTGTCTTTGACTAGCAATAGGAGTTCAATATTTAATTTTAGCATTTAAATATCGTATATTGATGCTTAATTCCACTTGGTTTACAAACATGCTGTGTGGGTCATAACCTTATTTAAATAGCAGATTTTTAAATCCTTGAGTGTCATATGGCAGCAGAAACACCTGGACAAAGATATTGGAATCTGGTGTGACAGTTCTGCTGTGACTGTTTTACTGGAAATCACATATTTGCATTTAATTTGGTTTTTGGTCTTGCATGAAGTGACATTGATGATATCTAATATTCTCATTATTATTTAACTAATAGTTGTAGCTGTTAACCAAAGAAAAAAAAATCAAACTTCTTCCTGCCTGAAACAAAAAATAGTGCCTGCTCTATAGAGTACAGAAACTGAATAAAACAGCTTAACCAGCAACAATAAATGCATTGGGGTTAGGATTCATTTTGGGAGAATTGAAATTGGAGCCTAATGTGGGGAGAAAAAAGCAGGAAATGGCCATATTCCCTCAAGAAACTTCAATGCAGCAATTAAAAAAAATACTATGAAATTTCTTATGTACATACAAATGCATACATCAGTATTGGTCCCTGAATCCTCTTCAGCTGAAATCTTGCTTTGCAAAAATTAAGTTGCCTTCTGCCAGGAAAAAATTGCTGTTTGTCATTTATTCCAAGAGACTGCCTTGTTTTGTGTGATCACTTCACTACATTTGAATATAGAAACAACATATTTCCATTAATGCAGATGTTCACTTTCATCTCCATAAGACTCCTGAAGCACACTAAATTTAGAAGGGGTTGCTTTTCCCTCCTGCCCCCACTTCTTCAATTTCTTTTTTAAATGATGTAGTCAGATCGGTAAGATTGAGTCTATAATCAAACCCAGCCTGTAAGATGACACTCATTGGTGAATACACAGCTTCTCCTCCTCTTGTCTTAACATTCAGATGCACAACAGAGAACAGGAATTCTTTTGGCCTCCTCTTTGACCCCCCCTTTTTTCTGAAAAGGTGATTATTCTCAATATTATACAGGGAATATAAATTATTCACAGAAAAGTATCTGTTTCTTATTGTCTGTTTCTGCTTAAAGTGGAGCTATTTTGTCCTGCAAACCACAAATAAAATTAAAACTTCTTAGTAAGGATCACTAGTGGGAAGCTTTGCAACAAATGCAAGATTCTCCACACATTTGTTTTCCAAAATATTGCACCATGACAGTAAAATAGCTTCAGTTTTTTACTTCTCTGGACAATCTGAAGATATTTTGTTTGTTTGTTCCTGATATGCTTATAAACCATGAACTTGCACCTTGGTTCTTTAATTGCAATGCAGTTCATGGAAGTGGAGATTGAGAGCTCATAATCCGTGTGTAGTGAACACAGGAATGCCAACACGAGTTAGCAGGGCTCTGGAAGCAATGAGAGAAGTCTAAGATGAGGACTAAAAGGAAGGGTTAGAACAGGAGAGGTTAGGTGTTTCTTCTTGCAGAGAGACTTCACTGAAGAGGTAACACAACTTTGATTTGAAGAACTTCTGTAATTTTGCCTTTATACCTTATTTTTTTTTTTTCATTATTATTTAAATGGTGTTAAAATGAACTGTTTGAGCTGAACGTAGGCTAAAAAGGAATAGGGAGATATCAGAGAAAATATGTGCAACATACATTCTTTTACATTTGTGGCACAGTGTTTTGTTCTGGGCATTTTCTGATATGTTCCAGAGCCTGTTGGAGTGGAAAATGATGCCACATGGAACTAACTCCCATGTCTTTGTGTTAAATCACCCTTTCTTTCCCAGGTCTCCAAGCAACAGTATCTTAAGGATGAAATATTCATTTCTGAAATCTAGTTTAATTTCAGAGTTGCCTGAGCTGCAGAGCTTATCAGTTCATGGAATCCACAAAATTCAATGAATTAACAACTCTTTTCCATAGATAGAAGGTTGTTTTAAAAATTTTTTTCAGTATCTCATTAAAATGCATCTTCTGATTTTTAACCTTGGTTTGGCTGGTTATGATTTACTCATTTTACTCATGATACAGCAGATAAGAAAAAGACTAGAAGCAATAATCTTCCCATCAAGAAATGCAAGGCATTGCAGCTTTATAACAGCTATTAGCAACCCTGAGCAGTGCAGAGCTGTAAATAAATGAAGATTAAAGATATTTTGTATTTCCCTAGGTTTGGTTCAAATTTTGTTTTTAAACATAGTTGGTCCAGAACTTTAAGGTTATCTAACAGATGATTAGTTTTTGACTAGTTAAGTCGATAACAAATGAAACTAGACGTAAAACATTATGGAACGAGCTCAGAAAGGCTCAGCTTTGTAAATGCTACTATAAAATGAGGTGAGCTAAGGTGAGCTCGCCAAGAGCATCTGAGGATGCCTCCTTTATTCCTGTGAGCTGCCAGTGACTGGCAGCTGGATGTCTGTGCTTCTGATGTTTACCTAATGTTGCAAATTAGATCCTTCTGAAAATTCTGATAATTGATGTGTAGACATTATTGTCTCCTTTTCCTTTTATACTAAGGAAGTGGTAATGGTTGGAGAATGGAATATCTGAATTAATTCTGAAGGTCTTTAGCTGAAGATAGGATTAATCATTAGTGCATGTGAGTCATAAACACTGAGCATTTATCCACTTTTAAAGAGGGCTGTTCATTGTGCCTTGGGTCCTCCTGGGAACACGGAACAGAGCGGCATTGCTGGGGATGCAAGGCCCAAGCAGCCCCTCCTGCCCACCTGTCCTTGTCCCCTGTGCCACTTCCAGTCTGGCCTCATGTTCCCTGGGCAAGCAGGTGTAGAGGTGCCAGGATCTCTCCTGGAGTAGCTCCTCTGGAGTCACTGTGTGTGGGACAGGGGCTTCCCTCCTTGCATGTCTGCTGCTGACAGGTCTCGTGAAGAAGATCCAGTGCAGTCTGTTACTGATGATCTCCAGGAGAAAAGCTGAAAATCTGGTGGTGGGCTTGAAATGAGTAGTCATTCTTGTGTTGCTCTGCTCTGCAGTATAGCTTCCTCTGAGGTTATTTGGATTTACAGTAACCGTATGGCAGGAGTTTCCTCCAAGGAGAGAACACCCTGGAGAACTGCATTATTGTATCTTAGGTGTATTATGGAGCAGGTGTATGCAGCCAGGACTTGTGCATCACCAGCTCCAGCTCAAACACAAATAACATCTGCTGCTGCATGTGGTATGATAAAGATCAGAATTAATGAATAAAACCTGGACCTTCTACTCAATGAAAAAGATTTACTTAGCTGTAATTGGGCACTCTCACATTTCAAGGAACTCACATTATTATATAATAATTTATATCCTTCTGTACAAAGCGAAATGTGTGTATGTAGTTGTTTGGGTTTTTTTTGTTTGTTTTGTCAGTTGCTTTGTGGGCTTTTGCAAGCAGGAATAAAAATGTCACCAAGGTGAGATATTTAAAAGCATTTTCAGAGGAAGGGTATCAGGAGTTCTCTGAATTAATTTGCATTTCAGGGCAAATTTTCAGTGTTTACTATGGTTCATAAATGTCAATGACACAACCATGTTTTTCAGCAGGAGAAATGACAAGCCTTAATTCAAGCATGCCTCATCACTTACTAGCTATGCTTCTTTTGCAGACAACTAGGTAGAACAAACTGGTGTGTGCAAGAAAGGAGTAAGCAGAAAGTGCTGTAAAAATACATATTTTCTGCAAGGTTTATATAAAACTCCTATGGTGTCTACATTTTTTCTTTTTATAATAAAAACATGCTTTGTCTGCTTATGCATTTTTTTAAAATATCAGCAAATGAATACATTTTCTTCCAAGACTGTGGTGATTTACAACTAAATAGAAATCATAGAGCAAAATAATGACAACACATTTTTGCAAGCTAAACTATTTTCATTGGCTCACGTGCTGAAGACAAGACAGAGAAAATAGATGAGTATTGCAATGCTTTGTGAAGAGCAGTAATCAGGGCTGCTGCTTGGGAAAATGGAGAGCTTTGGCACCCTTGGCAAGGCAGGACCAAATTATCACCTCTTTGTATTTTATAATTATATTTCGTTCTAGTATTTCTTGCCATTTCTTCAGCTGTGGCTTTACAAAGTTGTAACCTTAGAGCTTTAAGGTTAAACAGTTCTAAAAAAAGTACAATTAAATGTAATAATCTATCTGGAACAAAAGCTTTCTCACTGCAATGTAAGACACCTCCTAGAGAGGTCTTCTCTAAAACAGAGCAAACCTGTGAGAAGCTATTATTCTGAAAGAAATGGTCACTCCTGAAGGGCATGAGCAGTTTTGGATTATTTCGGATAGTGTTGAAGAGGAAGACGCTAGGGTGCTTCTCAGCCTCTTGGCTAAGGTCAAGAGTAGTGTGTAATATGTCTCAAATATGTGTGATTTTGTGTTTAAATCTCATGGTGGGGAGACAAAAGACTCTGCCTGGGTTAAGGCAAACTTCAGTCCAGAGATGAACCATGAACCTCTTGTGGAGAGACACAGTTGCTGCTGTTTGGGGAAGGATAAAGTTGATCTTGGTCTCATTGGTGATCAGCAAATAATGCTCCAAGACAGACCTGAAGAGGAGAAAATATAGGAAAATTCACCAAATTAAGTCCCTGAGAGACACAAAAAAAGAAATCATGGAATTATGGTTTTATCTTGTGCAATTATGTGCATACATCATTCCAGTGTGATGCAATATCCTTCAATGTGCTATAAAAGAGCCTTCTGGATTACAGCAACACTCAGCTGTTGGGTAATCCACATTTTGGAAGACAAATTGGCCAGTGAGTGTTCCCCCTTCCTTTAAGAGTTATGATTTGTGTGAGAAAATGCTTTGGAACAACTGTTTCTGTTGGGGTACTCCTGATTTTTGGAGGTATGTGCCTGTTCAGTGCAGAAGGCATAATTCCAGATTTCTCCTCCCTGCTGCAGGCATGTCTCTTACCAAGCAGCACAATCTAGATCCTGATAATAGGCAGCAAAGACAATGAGAAAGCTTAGGTGATGCACACTGTGATTTTTGAGAAAAATACACAGCACAGAAAAAGTATATGCCCTGCAGAATAA
This sequence comes from Orthonyx spaldingii, assembly GCA_013397795.1. NCBI lineage: Eukaryota > Metazoa > Chordata > Aves > Passeriformes > Orthonychidae > Orthonyx > Orthonyx spaldingii. The sequence goes on along the minus strand of VZTJ01005188.1, from coordinate 1,974,912 downwards.
ATTTTTGCTGGTATGTAGGATATGAAAGCAGGAATCTAAGAACAAATCATAGGGAAAGCAAAATTGCCTTCTTACTGGCTCACCTTCAGCTCATCAAGGTGTTTGCTGATCATGTGTAAACAGACCGTTGCTAGGAAGGAGAAATATTTGGAAACATATTCTCATTCCCATTAATAATGAAAAGTAACATTTGATTCCCTGGGCACTTTTTCAGCTCAGGCTCTGAAACTGAACCTAATTACCAATGTTGCATTACAAAGTGGAGCCTTTTCTGCTCAGGGAACAGAACAGACATTAATGAGAACTTCTATTTACTTATTTTTTAAAAAGATTTTCTGCACATTAATTTTAGTTTATTCAACATGCCACTCCTTGTCTTAAAGTAGCAGACCGAAAAACACCAATCTCTACACCTTGTCCTTGCCTTTTAGTTTATGTGCTTGATTTGCTTTATTTCCAGAGAGAAAATAAAACATTTTAATTTGACTTTACTGTCATATGGTTAGTTACCAACCTGAGATTTCAGTGAAATGTCCTTTGTTGAAGATTTAGAAAAACAATCAGTGTGCAGCAAATATTGATATGACTCTTAATGGCAATTTAGCTGATTAATATCCTTTCATGGTGCAAAGCAGTGTGAAACACAGCGTTTTAATGAATGCCAACAACAAAGAGTGTACCAGGTGTGTTACTAAGAAACAATCTCTAGTGTGATTTAATTAATCAAAGCACTGCACGGAGCAATTACGGGCAACCTTGTGTAAGTGGCAGTAGTACAAGCTCCTTGATTTAGAATTGGTTTTAAAGAAAGACATCATGGCTTAATAACTATGCTCTACTAGTTATAGAACAAAGAACATTTTCTTAATCTGGCATTTGCTTTTTAGTGGTTTGGTGGGGTTTTTTTGTTGTTGTTTTTTTTTTTTTCTTTCTTTTGGGGTCTTTTTTGGTTGTGTTTTTTGTTTGTTTCTCTAAGCGGATGGAGAAAGGAAACACCATTTTAAGTGTTGGTAACTGGATGGATGAAAAGTCACTGGTCTACTCAATATGTTACTGAATCATATTCTTTCAGTGCTTTTCACCGTGCACTTTGCCCAAATCTAATGAATTGATTTTTTAAAATAACTTTCTGAGAGACTAAAGCTACTCCTGCTGAGGAGGGACCATTCCTGACCAGCCTCAGGTGACAGCCAGACATGTGTATGTGACACTGAAGCCAAATGGCCTGAGCTGTGCTCTGCCAGGTTAGCAGTGCTGCTTTGTGGGAGCTTTTAGGTGGAGAGGAAGAGGGTCCAGCTTGCAGTCACAAGATGTAGAAGGAATGAAATATTTCCAGGACAAGCATCTGCCCATTCCATTCAAAACCAACCCAAAATCACCATAGTCCACAGTGCTTAACTGCAAACCTCAGTCTTTTTTATTAAGCAGATGATTGGAAAGCAAACCTGTTTGGAGAAATAGGAAGCTTTCCCCCTCTGTTCATTGAAGGAAAAATTACTGTAACTGACTTACCCTCCCAATAGAAATAGGCAAATTTTATCTCCTGCCCTCTGGCTCTCTTAGTGAGTTTACAGTTGAAATATGTTACCATAGTGCAGCTAATTCCTCTGCTATAAATAGTTATCTTTAAACATCTAACTAGTAAAGAACTCTGTTTGTTTGGATCATAGCATAAACTATTGATGTGTGGACTTTACCCTGTCCAAATTCCATGCTCCAAGAGAAACTTGCTGTATACACTTGCACTACTGATGTAAGGTCTTTCATTGAATTGAATAATTGAATATAGTGTGATGCAGCTCAGACTCTTTCCTTCTTGCAGAAATTGTGGGACAAAGGCATGGGCACAATCTATATAGATGCACAATTATTTCCCTCATAAAATTCTCTGTCAGACACTTGTAGATGAATTTCAATCCTTCTGTAAGCTGGAGACAAAAGGAAGTCAAACAAAACTTCAGACATTAGCCTTGTGGAATTAGCATGTGCAAAAACCACAGAGAATAAAAACCAGTAGCTGGACTAAACACTAATGGATGAAGAAAATTTTATGTAAGATGGAAAATTCTACTATTATTCAGCATTTAGATTTCTGTTCAGGAAACTTATCAGAGCTTGTTAAATCTATGTCATTGTGGTTTAAGATTTCACTGTGGAAAACCCACAAGTGAATACGCAAACTGTGGCACAACTTCCACTGATGTCATAGTGGAGAAATAGAAAAAGACCTAAAGCTTTCATTCTTAAATATCTGAAGAAATTGGTGTTCAAAGACAGTGGTACATGAAGACTTTTCTGTTCCTATCAGGGCCATGTCTCAGAGCTTCTGTGGTACCGACTGCAACCGCGTGTATGCACAGAGAAAAGCATGTGCATTTTTGAACACTGTCCAAACAGAACCTTAATTTTTCTTTAAGTGAAGATCCTCCTGGACCTTCAGCTATCCCAACTTGGCAGAGCTGAAGCTCTTGCCTGAACTGCTTAATGCTGTTTCTGAAAGCAATGCGCTAACGATATGTGGCAAATTCTTTTAAAAATTGCTCCTGGTGCATATTCAGCTTCCTTCTAAGTTGTGTGGAAAGCTGTGTACAGTACACTTGGATATTTTTTATGGAATAAAAAGAAGGAAGTTTTTCAGTTCACTAGTAAAACCTGCAAAGAGAAGTTGAGCTCAAGATGAGAATGGACTGGAGGACCTCAAGTGGTCCCTTCTGACCCTCCCCATTCTGTGATCCTGTGACTTTGTTCTTGTATAGAAACAGAGAGATGTGGGTTGGAAGGGGCCTTGGCTGATCATCATTATTTTGGGGTTATTGTTTTATTTTCAGTAGAGTTTCTTATGTTGTAAGGCTGCACTTATCGCTAACATTATTTATTTCTTTTAATCTTATGTTCCTGCCTGCATTTTGTTTTAAAGAACCTTGGCATTTAAAGGATATGCATAACAGAGTTAAGGTGTCCAGAGCATAAAGTCAAACTTTGGTTTATGTATTGCCTTTGAGCATCAAATTTTTTATATACTACATGTGCTGGGGGAAAATAACAGTGTAGAATTTTCTGGGTTACATTTATGTGGTTCTGTCTTCAGATCCCCTAGAAGAAACAGAGCTTGAAGTTTAGCTTGAAAGTCAACCTACTATACTTTTTTATTTTAACACATAAAACTTGCAGGTTTTAAGATCAATCATGCAGAGGCCCAGAGGAATATTGCAGCAATAAAATATCTCCCTTGGCTGTTAATTTTCTTGTTAGGGTAGGCCTTTAACTATGTACATTGCAAATCAGACCACTGTAATACCTCTAAAGTGGAACTTCATCGTATGTTGAAATTTAATGTTAAACACAAGCTTAAATGCTTCATTTTCTAGCAGTGTCCTTAAAGAATGATGGATGAGCTTCACTTGACTCCAGGAACTGGAACTTTAAAGCAAACAGTTTGAGCATCTTGTGAATATGATAAAAATCTTTAAAGACCCTCACTGAGAAGAAAGAGCTCAAAGATTTCTTCATTTCCCCTCCCATATCCACAATTCACAGCCTTTAGGGAGGAGAGTTTGTACTTCTTTCTACAGGTGTTCTTTAAACCTGCTGCTGTCAGAGGCAGCAGTTACTGCTTCTGACTTTGGTGAGTGCTTTGGATTCCTTTTTACCCTGTTTCTTTTCCTGAGCTGGAAGCCCACATGTGCTTAAACCAGCACTGTCAGCAAAATATGTCAGCCTAATGTCTCCTGGTTTCACACACTAAGGAAAAAAGGTAAGTCCACAGAGAGGGAAATTCTTAGAGAACATTCCCTTTTAGCAGACATGTAGAATGCCATATGCAGGGTTTTTTCCCCTTGGATTCTGGGACGGAGGGACTAGATGTGCTTGGAATAAAGATACATCTGATAGATGGATGCAAATCATGCTGTGCCTCACAGAGGAAGGAACAGTTCTCCATTTTTATCATTGTTTTATGATGTTGATGATATTTTGACTATCTCTGAATATGGTGAACATGAAGCAGGTGTTTTAGACCCTTGTTTCTTCTTCCCGTTTCAAAGCTGTCTGCTCAGAGCTCTGAACTGTGTGATAAGCCTACTTAAGAAGAAAAATAAATACAACCCCAACAACAACAAAAAGACATCAACCCCATCCACCTTAATATTAAAACCCTCAGGAAATTCTCTACTTTGGTGTTTTGGGACTATGATTTGCCTCCAGGCTTGATGATTGTAGGCAACAAACAGTTCAACTTCTCCACTGTCATAGCCCTGCCAAATGTGACTCATTCCCTAGTCCCACAGTCCTGCGGGGAGCTAAACTGTGCCAGACCTTTTCACAGCTTATCTCTGTCTCTGTGCTGGATCAGCTGTGCCGGCTGACAAGTTCTATCATTATCAAATCTAGGAATTCATCAGTCATGACGCAAGAGTTGTGAAATTAACTTTCAAATCAAGGAGCTTATATACACATATATACGTACATGCATCCATATCCTCATGTGGACCCCAATGACACAATACATAATTCCATATATATCCATATATAAGGGCTATTGCATTTCTTTTGACCTCTTATTTCAGCCTTTAAGCTTTACATTCCACGGTGGTTTTTTTACATGCTTGAAAACTAGAAGCATTTGTTTTGTCTTAAAAAAATCCCACTCATTTTCTTATTTCACTGAAGAGCTCTGGAAACTAGTTTTTCAAAGACGAAAAGAGGAAAAGAAGTCAACAGCTCAGCAATGTTGTTTTGGTGGATCAGAGTCAAGGCTGAAATACAAACACATTTTCTGTCTGTCAGAAGCAGTTTTCTTCTTTCTTCACTCTCTGGTATGACCAACCTACTGGAAGGAGCAGGCCCTGCCAAAGCATTTGCAGCAAGGTATTTAAGACTGTAACTTTATATGTGTAAGATCCTACATTTCCATACTGCACTTGTAAGGCAGGAACATAGATAGGCGTACAGCTTATGGTTGGAATGGGCTAAAATGTGGCTGTATGGCAGATGGGCTTCTAAAGTGTATAAAGGCATATTTCTGATTTGGAATGCAGAAGCATAGAGTGCATTAAGACTTCCAAATTGTCAGTGCTTTCTGAATTTCCACATGGAAGCAGTCAATATGTAATACACGGTTTGCACGCATTATGTTGTTTTTATCCAGTTTCCCCCCCATCCCTCTATTTTGTGCTTTAACATCATACAGATATATAGATAATGTTGTGCTCTCCAAAACTTGCAGGTGTCTGCTATTGCTCTTCAAGGATTGCAAAGGAGTTCTGTCACCCTCTTCTTTTCTTTTATCTGTGGGCCCTGATTGAGTTGTAAGTGAAATTAAAAAAAGGGGAAAAGTCAGAAATGTTAAACAGAGTGAGTGAAAACTGTGAACATTTTTATTTTATTTATTGGTTCAGATAACTGAATTTTCTGGAACAGAGCTTGTATCTGAGAATGGCAGATGAAACTCTAGAGTTGTGAAAGAATTTGTCAAGTGAAGGGAGCTCTCCTGACGGCAGCCATGGCTTGGGTAAAAGACTGTGGATCTATTCATGGTCCTTTGTGGCAGGTAGACTGCCACTGATCTCCATTTCCACTGGCACAGATAGTAATGAGTTTAAACCTGGATCTGGGAAGATTTTGGTTAGATGTTAGGAAAATCTTTCTAATAGCAAAAATGGGCACAGATCGGGGCATGAGGCCTTTTCATTGCCTTAACTTGCTGCCTGTTGACCTGAAATCATTGTGAAAACGAGAGCCTACATCAGAATAATTAATGCAGATGCCCCTAAGTTTTAAAGGCAAAAATGTGAGTTAAATCCTTCTGTACTGGCCCTCTCTGCAAATGCCTGTAGCATCTGAGTGGTTCTACACTGACTGTGCTCGAGTTCTGTACGTAGAACTTGTGTACTGCGTAGAAAAGCTGAAGTATTGCAGATACTTAAAATACAGCTGTGTGTAATCCAGCATGTTTCTCTGGGTTTTGAAGTTTTATGTTGGATACTTTGATAAGCATATGAAATTTAATAAAGTCTAATTAACATTGTGTAGTACAGTGTACAACAAATGCTGTTTATATATCTCTCATTGATAAACAGGGCATTTCATGTCGTAATGTCTCAACAGTTAGCTGCATGCATGCTAAATGCTGCTTTTAATTAAACAATAAAGAATGTAACAACTTTTATTGTATTGTTGTAAATTTTGACGTGGTACAACAATTTGATTCCTTAAAAATTAATTGCCTAGGAGTGTGTTTAAGTAATATTGATTATGCTGGTGCTTTGTGTTGATCTGTGATACTTAACCCAGCATTTAAAATATCTTTTTTCCATTTTGCATTTGTGATGCAAGAATAAAAGCAAAGTACAAAACAAATAGGCACTTGAATTCTAATAGCAATACGCAATAAATGTCAGGCATCTGGAAATTATGGTTGCAATTTCATCAGAGTACACTTTGTTCTATTATGCCTGCATGAATTTTGCTACAGGCAAAATCTATTACAGATAACAGTTAAGAACCTTTCTAATCTACACAGATAGTCACGGAAAAATGCTAGAAAACGAAATGTTGGAAAATGTAATATTGCCAAGTAAAACTGACACTTAGAAAATAATGTAATCAAATGCAGAACTGCAGAGATAATTTCTGTAAGATCGTGTTGAAACAGAAATTTCTGGACTGTTTGGTCCTGCTGAAGGGCGTATAACTAATAACATGCAGTATATCATTAAATGTGTTTGTGTACTCCAGATAGATAGATGTTTATCTCTATACTGTGGGCTAGTTAATTTGCTTGTTTAATGATTGTTACCTGAAATAGCAGTTTCCAAGTTGAGACTATACATTAGAAGCCAGTACTTTTCCATTGCTAATGATTGTATTTGAATAGCAGCAATTTCTGCTCCGGGTCGTATCTATTGCCTGCAAAAGTACTTATGTCATATGTTTTATCATGCATTATGATGCTTTACAACTCTTTAATTGACTCTGTAAAGATTTACAGCCTGTTGATCAATTAGAATTCTGTCAAGTTCCAAAAGTTGGTTGTTCATTTTACATAGCATCTTGGTGCCAAAGTGCCATGTCTAGACAGCTTAAATTTATCCTGAGTTACACTGGAGTAACATAAAGCTTAGACATGAATAAGAATGACACTTGTGATGCAGAGACTCTTAATCTTTTGTATTTATACTTTTGCTCTGGGATAGAATATAGGATTGAAAAGATAACTTGATTTGTGCTCTTTAAACAAACTCTTTACCAAATTGAAAGTAGATATATTGGATTGCATCCATCTCTACCTTTTTAATAAGAGAGTCTAAATTTTTATTTCGGTGTAAAGATCAGTCCTAGACTTTTTTTATACTTGCTAAGGAAGATCTCTTATGCAACAATAAAATGTGCAAATATATGACTTGCTTTGGCAGTTTGCTTCACTAATTAGGCATTCTTTTCAACAACCACTAAAAGGTAGATAAGCATAAAACTTGGTTCATGCAGTAAACAGCACAATAATGGAAGTGTTAAAACTTGTAATTGAACAGTGGTTGCAGCTGGTTTGGTTTTTTTTTTCCTAATAGGTATCTTGGTACAACATCATTGTAATTGATGCCTTTTTCCTGCTCTTAGGAAAACAAAAACTAGACAAGGTTGGAGGGTTGGGGGTTGTTTACCTCGGTGTTTTAGTAGGATCCCATTTGAAGCATCACTTCGCTGATGTGGAATGCGTCGCGATGCCCACCGTGCAAGCACACCCCCACCATAAATCAGGATATATTTCATAGACCTTATACATTAACATCTCTAACAAGGGGCCCAATGAGTGGGCTTGGATGAGCTCACCTCTAGTTTACAGAACGTGTTCTACTATGGGAACCTTGGCTCCTCAAGGTAGTAGAATGTTTGGTCTCCTGGCTCTACAGGACCTTGGAACTATACTGAGTTATCAGACTTAAAGAATTACAAGTATGCATGCTAATACTTGTGGATACATAGAACTGTGTAAAAGGTATATAAAAGAAAAAGTTAAATCCTCTTGGCATCATAATAAGCTTAGAGAATTAATCATATCCTGCTTTGAAAATGTAGCTTCAGTCCTGATGAGTCAAATAGTCATATGGGAAAGTTTTTGTGCGCAAAATGTTTAGGGGATGTAAGGGTGGAAGAGTTTTAAGGAATGAGAATTGGCTTTACCTTTTGATGTGTGACTCAATATCAATGAAACTGGAGAAATGTGAATCTCTAAAATTCTTGTCCTACTTGTATTTAGAATAAAAAAGAGCTTTAAAAAAGTAGATGCACGATTGCCTCTTTACTAGTAGAATGAAAAAGTTTATTTCATTTCACAATGAAAATTAAGATGATTTTTTAAGTCGGTGGTGTGGTATTGGGACATCCTTTAGGATTTTTTTTTTTTTTTGTGAAATGCAGAAGGGACTCTTTGCTCAATGTGAAATAGTTCATGACTTGAAACAGAATCTGTTTCCAGTTTTCGCATATTTTGGAGATCGGAAAATATAATGCCTTCTCTATATAATTTTTTTCTTTTGAAAAAAAATTCTCTTTTTGCCCATGACAGTGGTTCCTAGTGTTCTTTAAAAATGAGTAAAAGATCTTTTATAATTATATTTTTAATTTCTTTTTTTTTAACTGATAGGTTTGCAATCATGTGAGTGCTTGGGGAACAAATGCTAACTCGGACTATTTTTATTTAGAAATGTTTCTGTTGAACAGAGAGAATTTGGCTTCAGAAAGGGGAAACAAATCAGTCAAAAATGCTGTGAGCGACATGGTTGATTGGTTTGGGAGAAATGTAAGCATTTGTGTTGATTCCAGCAAAGATATGTAGATTTTCTGGGTTATGAGGAAGAGCCTATGCCAATCGTCCATGTAACTTGGCTGAAGAGGAGACTGTCTTCTCTCTCAGGCAGATGGATTATGTACAGAAGTTGATGACTCTGTCTATAAAATACAGGAATTAAACTGGCCATGGCAAACTAAGAATCTTTTCTGTTTCTTTCCTACTCCCTTGCCCCATTTCTGGTGATGAACACATTGGTACCATGACCACCCAATGTTGGCAGCTGTGCTTACAAAGGTTTTAACAGCCCATATCTATCCTCCCCAGTTATGTGAGCTAAACAATCCTGAAGGTGAAAATGAATCTTTATATTAATTGTAATCTCTTACAGTACTTGTGATGTCTTCTCATGGGTGTTCTTGTTCTGAAATGTATGATCAATCTGACTGAAGAAATATAAAACCACTTTCATATTTAATATCAGAATGAAGAAAGCATATTAATGCCTTTGATGCCACTAGGGTTGCAAACCCTAGGGCTAGAATTTGTCTTGATTGTGCATATCTATGAATTTTTAAAGAAAAGAGGACAGATTCTGACTTAGATGAGACTACATGTGTGAGGAGAGTTCATATTTCAGTAGTTGTTGTAAGATCACAATCAGACTCTAGTCTTTGGCACTGTTTTTACAGGGAGATAGAACATGCAACCATAGGAAAAATTTGAACCCTTTCTAAAGATGTGTGCTGTATTAAGCACAAAGTTAATATTCAGTTTGCAGCTGGTTATACATAGTAACTTTTATATTCAGCTCAAATACTTATTTGAATAGAATTTATTTGAAATGGCATACAAAGATCATCTCCCTGTATACTTAGGGGAATGTCATTTTGAATGAAAATGGTTTATCTGAATAAATTTGTTCATAATTTTGCTGATTATGGGAAGAAGTCGTGTATTTTAATGTAAATTTTTGGTCCTGTAAGCCTTCTATCTCTGTTTGTTGAAGTTTTATATTTGGATAATTTAAAAATTCTAGTTGCTATACTAAAATGTACAAACCATCTAAAAATCTGCTTTTTCATTAACCTGAGAGTTTTAATTCAGTTACCTGATATATGTTGAGTACTTGAAATTATAGTAGTGTATTAATTTTGAAGCCCTTTAATTCTAATCACAGAATGTGCTGAGCTGGAAGGAACCCACAAGGATCATCAAGTCCAACTCCCTGCCCTGCACAGGACCATCCCCAGGAGTCACACTCTGTGTCTGAGAGCACTGTCCAAACACTTCTTGAACTCTGTCAGGCTTGGTGCTCCCTGGGGAGCCTGTTCCAGTACCCAACCACCCTCTGGGGGAAGAATCTTCTCCTGATATCCAACCTAAACCTCTCCTGACACAGTTTCATGCCATTGCCTCGAGTGCTGTCAGTGTCACCACAGAGCAGAGATCAGAGCCTGCCCCTCGCCTTCCCCTCACAGGAACTTGTGACTGCAGTGAGCTCTACCCTCGGTCTCCTCCAGGCTGAACAGACCCAGTGCCCTCAGCTGCTCCTCACATGGCTTCCCCTCAAGGCCCTTCACCATCCTCATGGCCCTCCTTTGGACCTTTTTCCATAGTAAAAGATCTTTCCTATATAGTGGTGCCCCAAAGCTGCCCCCGGCCCTCGAGAGGAGACCACCCCAGTGCAGAGCAGAGCGGCACAATCCCCTCCCTTGCCTGGCTGGCGATGCTGTGCCTGATGCCCCCATGACATCCTTGTCCCTCCTGGCTGCCAGGACACTGCTGACTCACATTCACCTTGCCATCAATCAGGACCTGCAGGTCCCTTTCTGTGGCACTGCTTCCCAGCCTCTCATTGCCCAGTCTGTCCATACATCCAGGTTTGCCCCATCCCAGTTACAGAATCCGGCACTTTCCCTTGCTGGACTTCATACAGTTGGTGATTGCTCAGTCCTCTAATCTGTCGAGGTCTCTCTGCAGGGCCTCCATGAGTTGGAGAGAGCCAACAACAGAACCCCAATAGTGACAGGTCACCAGTCCCATGTCACCCCACTCACTGTAACCCTTTGTGCCTGACCCGTGGGCCAGTTGTGCACCCATCCCACGATGTGTTTGTCCAGCTTTGTGGTGGACATTCAGCATACTTCTAAAAGATGGCTAAAATCTAAGTCCCGTTTGGATTACCTTCACCTTGGCTTTCTACCGTTCATATATGGGTTCTTTTTTGTGGTCCCAGAGAAAACAGGTCTTGCAAACTGTGCTTTGCACCAGGACCAGCTTGCCAAAGATTCTTACTGGAAGTCTCTGAACAGGAGAAATTAATTGTAACAAAAACTTTATCTTTTCTTATTGATAACATAAGTTTCACACCTTATAATGAAAATCATGGCACATCCATGTCCTAAGTTGAGTCAGGACAGTAACAGTTTTGGGTATTTTTGGCTCTCAGATAAATTATTTTTGCTTCCCTTCTCCTGAGTCCTTCTGCCAAAATGCTTCTTAAACATTTCAGTACCTCTATTTTATTTAGTCCAAACTTTGTGGCTAGAGGCTTAAATATGTAGTTATCCTATGTTACAGAAACCTAACTTGCAAAATTTGTTCTTTACTTTATGAAACAAAAATATGTCCTTTATATTACGAAAATATAACATGAGCTGCAGATATTTATTATTACCATAAAACATTGATTTGAGCATGAACATAAGTATTTACCTTTTATAGGACACAGAGATCCTGGAAGAGGTGCTTTCTGGTAGGTTCACCTGCGCTTTATGTTGACTGCACCATTAGAAAATGCTGTTCAGTTCTGTAATCTGATGTACTCTTTATCAGTTGCAAATCTCACAGCCTGTGTGATAAAAGTGAGAAAGAGCAGGTGCATGAAAAGCACAGTGTGGAGCAGGAATTTGATGAGTGCAGAGATAGTGTGGGGCAACATGGACCGCAGTCAATTTGGAAGCTCACACAATTGAGTTCTAGGCTTTCTATAGATCTTTAAAGAAATGTATCCTGTCTGCACCTCTCTGTAAAGTGAAAATGGTGATTCCTTTGTGAAGCTCTATGTAAGACCAAGGAAATGTTACAAATTGTTATCTAAGTAAGCTCTGCTGCTCTTACAGCACTGGTGTCAAGTAAGACTAGGAGACCAGATTTTTTTTTTCCATTAAAAGTATAATTTAATGCAACCATATAAACTAATTCTGGATATTTTTTTTCCGTATCATTCCGGATCAGTCTATTTTTTCTCTTTTTGTTTTTTCTCCACTGTGTCACCCCTCGCCGCCATGTCTTGAAAGAAAAAAAAAATGTGTATTAATTTGTGGAGTGTTGCCACCCTGATTTTCATTTACAGCCATGGAAAAAGGGGGTTAACATTTATTATTCATTTACTAGCTATTTCATTCCATTTGTTTATTAGGTTATTCTTGTGGAGCAACAGGGACTTGGTGTGTATAGAAAGGTTTGCAGTCAGTCAGTGCACCACAGGTAGGAGAATACAGTTTTAGATGGGGAACTTGCTCAGTGATATATTTTTCTCTTGTGTTGAATGGATTGAAGATCATCTGCAGTGGAAGCTGTGACCTACTTAACACAAATGAGATTGCTTAATGGCTACTGATTGGTTGTCAGAGAGTTTTCTTTAAATATATATATCCATCATTAGCCACTTTGTAATCATAAATGTCTCCTGTGTTATCCCATTTGTCTGTTTATATCACAAAGTAATGTGTCATACTATAAAATGCAAATGTGTTCGTTGAGATAAGTTTGCTTTATCCTGATGTTGAGTGGTGTAGCTACATTACATGACATACAAGGTGTCAACTAATTAGGTATTAACATATCTCTTATGTAATTGAATTTCAGAAATAATTTCTTTGAAGTGAACAGTTGTCTAAAGTGCTAGGGAAGAACTACCAAAAGTGCCAGTGCACAAGAAATCCTGCAGAGATATTCTATGGAAGGGATTTGTATTTTGAGACTTAATAAGATGACCAAGGCAGTGCACAAACATCATGAGGGATAGCTGGCATCTTGTGGTATTTTTGTCATCTTTATTTTGTTTCTGGTTATGTGCCTTGTTCATCAAATATAACGGCAGAGTTTTGCATTAGTAGAAAGGGAAGATATTTCTAAAGCTTTTAAAATATAAGAGGGCATAATCTGAAACTTCTGATGTTTTTTCCCCACTAAATCATGCAACAAATGGCTTTGTTTCATAATGATTGTTTCTAAACAAATTTATTTCTAATATACAGAATTGTTGTGGTATATTGCATATTTACCACTGGAATTGTTGGGAACATCTAGCTAATAGTTTCATAAATGACATAGCTGACTTTATTTTGGCTGTGCACTATTAGGGAAAATGAGGAAAGAGAAGACTCAAATTATGAACCAATTATATTTGAAACAAATCCTTTAAAGGTATTGTGTTTTATTTTGGTTTTTTTCAAAGGAGTCACTATTGCAATACTAATGGAGTAAAAATTAGTCTGCTTTAATTGAATTCAGCAGGAATAAAGCCAGTTCAGCAAGAGATTTTTTGATAGTGTGATGTTGTGTTGTTGATGCCCATGACTACTGGACAAATCTGAAAGTTAAGAGTTATGTTTTATTTTTTAGATGTATCAAAACATTGGCTGAATTTCCAAAAGTGCTTCCACTCTAATAAAATGTGGTCTTTCAGTTTAAAACACTCTGTCCTTCTTCAGAAACTTCATTGAAGAGGTCTGGACACGTCCCCTTCCCAGCTCTGACCTGGGCTCTCAGCATGATCAGTCAGTGTTTATATACCTCACTTCAAAATCTGCAGTCAGGATATTTCTGCTCTTCTGTGAATGCACTAATTGCCTCCCCAAAATGCAAATTTTTAGGCAGGGGAGAAAAGTAATCTTGTGTGGCCTGTGGTTTTGCATGCCAAATAATTTGTATTTTCTCTGAGCCATGCAGATGTCGTTGCTGGGGTAGAGATGAAAACAGTAAGGACTGCTTTAGTCATGTCACAAATACACTCCTCTACATCCACAAGGGCTGAGCCCAACTGGCTAATCACTTCTGTCTATATTTGACTTCATGGAAAGTTTGTGGGTTTAGTGTGAATTAGTTCCCAAATTCCTTGCACTGAAAAGTCGTCTGTTTGAAAGCTAGCAAATACCAATTATGAAGATGTGCCTCCCTAGCCAATTAAATGTACAGGTGCAATAACTTTGCTATCAACAGCTTTGATGTTTATCTAGGAAGTTTTATATCAAGAAATATTTTGAAATAACATTGGGAAATAAGCCTATTAGAAAAATGTTCTTATTGCTTGATGCTAAAAAGGTGGCTTAGGAGTACTGGAGTCACTACTGACTGGTTGTGTTGATATGATTTAACCCCCACTGTTCAAGTGACCAGGGAAAGAATCACTCTGGATGAAGAGGAAATAAGAGGGAAAAAAACCCATGTTAAGCTCTGTTTAATTATCTATAAGGACTCGGATTATAAGAGAGGACTATCCTTGCAGGTAATTAGATTTATGTAGTTATTGTGTAGGGAGCAATTTTGCTTCTGTAGCCTGGCTACCCTTTGCACAGAGCAATAGTTCTTTACCCTGAAGCCAGTGGGAATGCAATGAAGCCCTGTAATGACAGTGACAATAAAGCAAGTGGTTTTATTTAGAAAAAGGGACATAATAAACTGGTCAAAGTATTTGAAGTGAAATACGTAGTGCTCCCTAGATTCTGATAAACCTTTTCCTAGGAACACACAAGTACTGGCTATTAAAAAGAGGGAGGCTGAACCCAGAATCAAGAGGGCTCCAGGAAGCTGCATTAGCTAAGCTGGCAGCGTGTGCTGTTACTAACAATAACTGTTTAGGGTTAGGTTTCAGTTTGCTGCAGCCATGCTACACAGCACTTGACAAGTGTTGCACAGTTCTGCCTATTTCCAGCATGAACTCTGAGAGATTTTTTTCTCCTTACCTTGCTCATTACTTTCTTTATTCCGGTTTCAGTAAGATCTTTAAAGGCTTATTTTACAGGTGCAGTTTCTCCAGAGTAAGCCATGATTCATCCTTGCACAAAGCTGAGATAAGATAGAGTATCCTGAAAGGTCTTAGATTGCTCTTCAAACATTGGGAAACACAAAAGCATAATCCCTTGAAAATAGTTTATAGCTGATTTTTTCTGTGCGTGGGATTTTTTTGGGGGTGGGGGGGAGGCTTTTTGTTTGTTTTTTTGCTGCTGAAGATCCCAGTTACCCATTCATAAAAAAGACCCCAAATCAAACCCTAAATCAGGTGAGTGACAGAAGTCTGGCTAAGTCACGTTTGATGCAAGTGTAGTGGGAATAGGCTGGTGAAATAAGGAGTCTAAAGGACCTTAACCGGTTCCTCTTGCTAATGGTCTTGCAGATTCCACCGAGTCTGTCAAGGTCTGTTTCAGTGTTTTCCCATGGATTATGCTTTCCTTCATTCTGTGATCTCACTGTTTGCACTCAGAAGTTTTGGCTTGTGCAACACCCAGCTGGAGTCATGCCCTACTTTTTGACAGTGGTGTGAGTGTTTCTTCTGAGGGAGACGTATTTATTTTCATCTCTCTACTGTTCCTCCCAACAGTAACTTCATAGTCAGGTGAATAGGTGGCATTTGGCTATTGTTACCATCCACCTTCAATTTTTCAAATAAAGACAATTCACGAGGAAGAAAATAATCCACACTCTTTCATGCTGAATTACTCACTGCTGCAGGTGTAGGACTTGCATGACAAAAGAATGACCCTGGGGTATTGTATGCTGATATTTTATGGAGATAATCTGTGTGGACAGTTACTGGTGACTTCAGGCAAGCCAGGCTGGGACCTGGCTGCAGAATGCGCCTCTGAATGTGGTGGCAGCATCTTAAACTCATATAAGAACAAAAAACACACATGTGAGCCGTCAAGATTGTCGTGTCACTTAACTGCTAAAAAAATAAAGAAACAAGAGGTAGTTTCTCCTCCTTTTACTCACTTCATGTACTTGGTTAGTTTCAGCTTGTAACTCTGGGCTACTCTTCCTCCTCTGTGAAAGGGGGAGATGTGCAGTGTAATAAAAATTTATTTCCCACCTCCTGCTATTTACTCATAGACCCACACAGCTGCCCACAGCAGCAACTCCACAGAAAGTGTGTGACTTCCTTTACAGAGGTGGAGGAGGTGACTTAATCTAGTTATTCCAATTTACTCACTAGCACTTGCTTAAGATGTTCCAGGAGCACAAGCTGGTCCTTTTCCTCACCATATATGTCTGTCTTTATGGAATAGATGCCTTAAGAGAACTGCAGCTCTCATAAAATTGTCTTCCAAGGAATACAGAATGGAAATTGTAATATATACTGTGCATAAATGAAAGATAAAGGAAGAGAAAAAAAACCTCAACCTGAAATCCGACTTGTATCTTTAGCTCAGTTGGCTTTTGGTGAGAATGGGACTAGATACAGCATCATAGCAAATGATTTGCTGTCATTAATTGCAGAGGTATTTGTAATACCTCCAGTTGCTTTCACAGGGCTGCTACTAAAGAAATCTTTCAGTTGACAGCAAAGTGATTGGTTAATGGCAGACATGGAGAATAATTGACAACTCAGGCAAAACATCTGGGGATGAAATATATTTTGTCAAAGAGCTAAAACCCTTGTGTTGAGAAAATGCATTTTTTTCCCTCTGATCCATTCTGTCAACAAAATACTTTTCATCAGAAACATCAAAGCCGTCTCATCTGAAAATTTCATTTTTGAATCCCTTTATCTATTCTGTTGACAAAAATTTCTGTCAACTGACTCAAACCATTGTATTAACAAATTTCTTTTTGTCAATCATGATTTATTCTTTTGGCAAATGCATTCTATAATACTCTGCTTCATTCTGTGGAGAGAATACATAAGTCAGACTCCATCTTAATTTTTTAGGAAGCGAAAGTTAAAAGTAAATGTATTGTCACAAGTGCTTATCTGCTGAATCTATCCACTGATTAGGTTTATTTTAAATATATGCAGTTGAATTAAAGTTTCTGCTGAATAATGCACAAGTTGAAGTAAGGAAGTTGTAGGTGCAATAAAATCACATTTCTCAATGTTTTCTTTGCAGAATCTGTCTGCTAATCACAGCTTTCAGGCTCACAATGGAAAGATGATCTCTAATGAGCTGTGCTTTAACTGGTTTCTCGATGTTGAGGAACTGGAGGTTTATTGTAACATCACTGCTTATAATGAACTACTGAAAGAGGAAAAAGATATTGTGGGCACCCCTAACGTATTCCATGCTAATTTAGCATTAACCAGTATAGTATGCAAATGAATTACTAGTTTGTTCCTTAAACAAAGAATATATCTGTTTAAAAGCAGAACCATGATGATAAGAAAAGGATAAGTAAAAGCTTTAAGTGTAAAATGCCAGTAATGTACATTAAAAATAAATTAGTCTTTTAACTATTCCTTGTACAAATGGAAAAAAAACCCCAACCAATCAATCCCTGGGATGTGCACTGACCAGCTGACCATTCCAAAACCAAGTGTCCCCAAAATAGTCATTACATTGATGTTTCTTAATTAATTCTCACAAATGTAAATTGAAAAATCTTTTTAAATTGTTCAATCCCCATTTTCCTTGAAACTAAACATTACTTGGGCAAGGAACTCTTTCCAGTCTCAACTCAGACTATTATTGTTTTTAAGAAGTAGACTGTGTTGAGTATTATTTCTGCTCACTCAAATATTTTTTTGCCATTGTGCAGGTTTGGAGGGACTTTAAGTCTTGCAATAGGGTGTTGTTCTTGTTTTTCGATTTCTTTTTTTTTTTTCTTTCTTTAATGTCTGTTTGCTTTTTTCCTTGCTGTGTGCTTCCTGCATTCTGGATCTTTTCTCCCTATATTTAATTTTGCACTTTAATGTCAATTTCATCTCTGGAGTTTTTGTCCTTTATCTACAGAGGGGCTAAAAAGCAGTCACTTTCTATAAAGGCTGCAGTATGCAATCAACCTGACAGGTCATCATTTATTAGCATCTTTCATTAAAATGTTGAGAATTTGGCATGTCATTCTACTGAAAATATTGTACGATTGATTGATTGACACTGATCAAAATTAGTTTCTTCATCTACTGTTGCACCAAATACTGAGACTAATGAGTTGCATGTAATGTCAGTAATTCCTAGAAAAATATGAAACAGTCAAGGGAGTGTTTTGCTCAACATGATTTCAGATAACCCTTTAAGAAGACAAACCTAAATTCTTGTAGAATAAGACTTGTTAAGGCTGAATTTTGCTTCCAGAAATGTTAGCCCTTACAAGGGAAAAAGGCAATTATTTCTCTCCTGTGTAACAAGTCAGAGAAAGCTAGGACAACAACTGTACATCTGACAATTATAGCTTCAAGAGAAATATTGCTTTTGAGAAACACATAAACAGTGTAGGTATCCTTGACTCATTTAAGGACTAAAACACTAAAGGAGTTTTCTTCTCTTTTCTTAACCTAGAAAACCTGTATTGATCACAGCTGCCCTAATCACAGAGGAAACTGCTAGGAAGAACAATTGGACATAAGGTAAAAGTGTGGTTCCTTGAATAGAAACTTGATTCTGGAAAAAGCCCCTTTTACTCCAGGGAGTGCACTTGCCTTTAGTGGGGGTCAAACCTTGTTGGAGTTGTTCTAGACAAGCTCAGCACCAGGTTTGTGTGCATAAAGAGAAGGGACATGGGAGGAGCTTGGGCTGTTTGGTGTCCGTACAGGCTGACTTTGAACGTGTGTGTAACCTCAGAAGTCAAGAGAACTACAGAGGAACTTTTTCCCTGATGGGGGCCAAGTTAGTGAAGAGGAATGAAAAGAATAATTCTGTTCTATGGATTTTTCCAGTGGTTGTTCAGTGGAGGCTGGTTTCACCAGGAGCTGATTACAATTAAATGTGTTAGTACAAAGAAAGGACAATGCTGTGTAGAGAAGATTTTTTTACATAGAAACTAAAAGAGCAAAATTTGATATTTTACTGCTTTCTCCAAAGGTCATCAATATTTTACTGTTTTGCCTAATGAAGGTAATAATCACCTGTGTTCTCTACAGCCTAAAATCTCTCTTCCCTTACCTCCCTTGCTTCCTTCTGGTTGACACGAAATGAGAGAGGCAAATGTTCAATGAGTATGTTGCTCAAGCAGAAAGGCTCTGCTCTGGCACACCTTTTTAACCCACTGAGGTCCAAGCCTCTTACTGAGTTTGGTGATTCAGTCACTGATCCTATGAGAAGAAAAAGAAAATGTAGCTTGGAATTAGAATATGATCCATGAGCAGTTTCCAGTGAGTCTTTTGGAGACGTGTGAGTCTTCTCCTTGGAGACGTAATTTACACATTATTTTTATTGATATAAAATTGCTGGCCTTCCCCATTCTCACAGTGTAAAACAGTAGTGGTGGGAGGTGGAACTAGTGTTCCTCCAATTCACTTTACCTGGGTAGGAAGGATGAAAGAAATATTGCAATTTCTTTATAAGGTGAGTGTGCAGAAGATTTGGTGCATAGGTTGAAGTAGCCAAATGAAGAGCTGTACTTGATGCAGCCATATCAGGTGGGCTGCAGTTATAAATTATTACTCCTTGTGAAAAGCATTTTCAGTTTTATCATGGCACAATAGGGGGAACATGGTGGAGAGGACTGGGCACTGTAGACTTGGATTCTGCTTCCAGCTTTGTCATTTTCCTTGGGAAAGTAACTTGTCTTATTTTGTTTCCTTGTCTGTAGCACAAAACAAAGATATTTGCTCTCCCTTGTGAAGTGCTGGCATACCCATAGTATCACAGAATGATACACTGTTACAGGAACCACTCCTCATAAGGGTTAAATCACAGTGGAAAGCTTGTCTGTCGTAAGTTTATATTTATTTCAGTTTCTCCTGTAGACAGGGTGAACTATGTTCTGTACCCCCAATATGTTAATTTCTTTTGTTCTGCTGATTCAGTTTGGTCATAGTACAGCTGAAGGAGAAGGGTCTGCACTGTTTGTTAATACTATACATTTTAAATTATATGTTTGTTTTTGAAGCTTTTTGCCGCAGCATTAACAGTAGGATAAAGGAGTGCCACAGTACATTTGCTATTTGTTCCTGCAATGACCCTGAGTTTACTTAAGAACTTAAAAATCCTCTGAGAGAATATCTCTATCTGCAACAGTTCTCATGATTCCCTAAAATCAGCCAGATAGAAAATACAGCCTGCAATACCTGCGAATACATGCATCATTTTGTCCTTCATAATATATTAGTGGTGCCAAGTGCTGATAAGATCATAGCTGGTAGTGCTTGATGATATAGGCTGGATGGGTGGTGAGTTAAAGCTTTCTTAAATCCATCTGTTCCAGAATTCACTCAACTGGATTCAATCCCCCTTCCATCTTGTGTCAGCTGATGTAAAATCAGGAACATCTCTACTGAAGGCAAGTCAGTTATGCTGTGTCAAAGAGGCGAAGGTAGGAAAAAATGATTAATTCCTACTCTAGTCTTGTTTGATTAAAGCAAGCTCTGTCACAGAAGCCCATGGAGTTTTATCTGCTAAAAACTCTCAGATCAGAAGCAATTGCATGCTGACCAATTGCTATAAAACATTATGGATTTTGTTTTTAACTGACTCTATTATATACACTTTCCTGAAACCCTTGGTTTTCCTCTTTCTTGAAAACATTGCCTTTTAATGTGAGTAAAAGCTGGGTTTGCTTCTGTTCTTGAATTATGTTGGTTTGTTTGTCAACCATCCAGCAGTAACATTGCATTTTGGTCAGGTGTAATCTAATCATAGAATCATAGACTATCTCAGCTGGGAAGGGATCCATAAGGATCATTGCTATAGGTCTCTAAACAATTTGAACATGGCTAGTTGCCTTAATTATTTATTTCTTCATTATAGCAAATATTAAAATCTGCAAACTGCTAGGTAAGCACTGAGTGCTGCCAGAATTTTGTTGTGTAGTACAATATTTTCTCATCTTTTATGCATATTTGTATAGTCTAGTTGGTTCCTGTGGTGCTGATCTGGGGATCTCAGTGTATTTCCTTTGATTGTGATGTGGGGGTGAAACAATGTCACTGGAAATGAGGTAATTATTTAGAAGGAGCTCTATATCTGTCCATATTCATTAGTGTGTCCTAACTTGTATTGAGCCCTAGCGTTTTGCACCGTGACTATTATTCTTGCTTTGGAATTTAAATCTCCTTGATCAAGAGTAGTTTTACATTGTAGTTTTCTGCTTGTTGTGACAGTTTTCTGTATTCAGTCTGTCTCTCCAACACACAGCATATGTGCACACATACTCCTAAGAGGAAATCATCATTCATGCCTCTCCATAGCGTGCATATTGCCCAATTTTATATAGACAGAGATGGTGTTCTAGGGATTCTCAGTTAAGTTTTGGATAGAACTGATGGCTGTGCCATTTGAACTAATTGCATAAGTAAGGTCAGCACTAGGACTTCAACTGCCTTAAAATGTAAGTAGCTGACAGGCCTTGGTGGTTGAAGTCAATGTGAAGTGTGCTGTAAACTGGTTTATTTAAATACCACTCATGTGCCCAGTTGTGGTCATACTGGGCGTTCTGTAAGTGGGATTAGCAATTGGCTGTCTGCATTCCAAGCAACCATAGAGGGTTTGTATGAAAAATAAGAATACAACTGAGCAAATCACATAGTGCATAGTAAATGGCTGAAATATGGTGCTTTCTGTTACTTTATTTGCATATTTATGCAACATATAAACGTTAGTGTTTCAATGTTGCTCATTTCCAGCTCAAATAAGATTCTCTTCCTGAGAATGAAAAATGGTTTAGCAAGAACTCTCCTTTATGTACAGTGGACTTGATGGCTAAAGCAAGGAGCAGAGCACTTTCAAATCACACTTGCATCAGAAATATGTTTTACAGTGTAAGCTATGAAAGAGACAAATTCCATTCTCTGACTCGCTAACACTGCCAGGTTGTCCCAGGCTGCTTAAGACATAGAATGGATAAAAGGCATTTGGGGGGTTATGAAGCTGCATTTGACATTGCATCACAGGAACATCTTCATTGTATGCAACACAAGGCTTGGGGGCAGGATCTTTTGATCTGCTAAATGCCTTTTGCCTTTGTCCTTGTGCACCTTTCCAAGTTCTGCTGCTTTGCATTCCTTTTCCCCCAACTGTCTTTCTGTGTTGGCTTAGTTTGTGCTTGGACCAGATTTGAGCATTCCAGTGAGTCTGATTGTTTCACTTCTGTGAACCTATTTCTGTTCTATTATGTTAGTATCCTGTTTTTGCTGAGCAAAGCAGCACAGCAGGTTCAGCAGCTGCCAGTGGTAGAGAACATGCCAGACCAAACCAAGAGCAGCTGTTTCTCTTTTTCCTAGATTTGAAATGAGTTCAGTGTCATTTTTTTTATGTCTTTCTTGATATTTTTCCTTCCTAACCAAGAATATCTGTAAGACATAATAAATGAGACTTGACCTGTCAGTGGACAATCGTGTTTTCTCTGACTTGTAGAGAGGATGAAGGCAATATTTTGAGTCAGGCCAAACTCACTACTGAAGTGTGCCATGAAATGTTTTGTTCAGCTGATGTACTACTGTAGATAAACCAAACCAAGGAGGCAAATAAGCTTGAGCTAACATGGGCAAACCAGGCACCTTCTCCCTTTATTTCTCTTATCATGTTGGAGGTTGTGAAATCCTGTGTTTCATCCTGCTGACAACCAGTGTGTGAGCTCCTGTCTGATTTAGGTGTTTGTGATATATATGTTCAAAGTGGAGACGAAAGTTGTCTCAAACTTTCCAGATTTTCTGACTTAGAGCATTAGACTCTCTTTTGGTGTGTTTAAAGAGAGATTGATGACCTTTTTACTCACTGCAGTATTCAAATTGGTTTAAATGAACTCCATTTAATTGGTTTAAATTATTTTAAGCATCTGATTTTACTATTCAGTGTCTTAAGATGCCTGTCATAACTGCCATAAATATATCTATATTGACTTTCAATAAATACTTTTCTGTGCTAACTCACCTAAGTGTTGCCTAATACTGGATGGGGAATGTTCCTGTTGACTTGAGGCTTCCTCTTGAGGTCAGTGAGTCTGTCTGTTACCCAAAACAACTGGATCAGGATCACAAGAATTTGGGGGTGAGGGCCGTTGTGTAGAATGTAAAATCTGGTACAGTCTTTCATTTTTCAGATGAATAGGGGCTAATACTGCTGAAGAGTTTCCTCCTTGCATTCCACTATCTGCCTGTGCAGAAGTGAGTGATAGAAAGACATATTATGGCAGAGACCAAGGCAACACAAGGCTTGGCTGGTGCCTGTGGGGATGGGCCCACCTCTCTTGAGCCTCAAGGGTCTGTTTGGTCTCAGTGGCTCTGTGGGCTAAGTGGGGATGGATTTACTTCTGTTTCTCTGGAGTTAGCAAGGCTTGCTCTTTGGGTGAGGAAGGGAACTTTGTACATGAGCTTATTTTGACTTTAACCTTGCAGCAATTCTCCTGTTTTGAATGCTTTTTAAATTGCCATCTGTTTTCTGTTTGTTTATTTTAAAGCTCTCACATTTTTCCCCCGCATTCCCTTCTGGGTAAGTGTGCTAAAATGAGGAGTTTGTGTGCTGCAGTCTCCTCCTAATTGCCACTAGTGACACACAAAGACAGTGTGTGAGAGTGAGGAATTCTACAGAAATATCGTAGAGCTGCTGTTAAGCACAAGCCAGCAAAGTTTTGGAGTCAGAAATGACTTTTCCACAAACTGGTGTGCTCTCCACAGTTCTGTCTGCTGCTGACTAGCAAATACACCACTCAAGTACGTTTCTTATGTCCAGAGGTACTGCAGCCTTGTTAAGTGGGGATTTTTAATTATTTTTTTCGTTGCACTTGCATAATAATATTGGCATTGCCAATTAGCTGTATTATTACAGTATATCTCCCTTGTGGATATTTATTTTTAAACTTAAATCACCTCTAACCCATTAGTAGCTAAGTGAGAATGAGGCCCTTTTGTGTTGAATAAGGATGCTTACAAATGAAGAGTCGGCTTCATTTCTTTACAGAGTATTTTTGTATTGTTTCTTCAGCTTTCCTACAGCTTCCCTATGTCAACAAGACATTAGGAAAATCTATCATATTCCAGTTATATTTCCAAGTGATATCCACAGGCTTATATCCATAATCCAACTGAAAATATATGTTGCTTACTGTAAGAATAAAATATGTATTTTACAACTAAATTTCAGCATTTTGTTGGCTTTAGTCTGTCTTTGCCTACCGTATTAATGTGAAGCTGAAGCTGGAGCTGAAAAGCAAAATAAAGTATTGCTCAGCTGAGGTTTCCCTGAGGTGACATGACCTGGAGATTAGGTTGAGACAAAGTCACATTTTGCTTGATGAAAGTATTCTGCATTACACAGGGATGTTTGTCTGCAGGGATATGAGTTACACTAAATTACTATTACTGTTCGTGGACAAAAGAAATTTTTTTCATCATCATCTATTTCATCTCCCCGAGTCTTACACTTCAGCTCTAAAATAGCTACTGCTGAATTTCTTGGTATTTGTGAAAATTCATAGCTGATGGATGATTCCAGTGACTTTGGAAAAACTACAGCGTTGCTATTTTGCCATCTCACCCGCTGTGTCCTTCTTGCAATTTCAAGCATGCCTTGACAAATTTATTTCTTGTACTTGCTTGATCAGTGTCATTGGGGCTTCAGTGTAGCTGGTGAGGTTGCCTGTGGACATTCAGGTTTAGTTCAGTGTTTAAAAAAACAAAAAGAAAAGACTTCAAAAGCTTTCTAGGAAAAGCACTTTCCCCCATCTTAAGAGATTTCTTAAACCAGTTTTGTTTTCAGGTTATGTGACTGTTCACTTATTATATGTCTACTTTTAAATTTAAATAGAAAAAAAATATTGATTATTTGCATTATTTAGAAAAATAATTAAGGAATCTGCTGTCAATGCAAGACAATAGAATACAAGAAATTTGCATCATAAATGGAGACTGCTGCTATAAAAAGACATACTGTATATGGCAGTGATAATTCATATGACAAGAATGAACAATATAAGCAATAGCTAAATGCATTCAACATAAGGATTTTGGAAAAAAATCACCATTGGTCAATTAAAGAAAAAAAAACCACAACAAAACAAGCAAGAACCAACCCCCCAAATAAGCTAAACTCCCCCTCAAAATCAAATCTATTAATTGCTGTGTGGCAATGATGGGGCAAAATTAACACTTTTAAAAAATCTACTGAAAGGATGTCTACATCTGGTTTGGTATCTTCTCCAGGAAGTAGAATATTTGCTGTTCAAATATTTTAGAATTTTTTTTCATTCTCTGATTACATCATTCCCCTGAGTTGTTGATAATGATGTATAAAAATACGTATACTTTATACTATTCTTATACCTGATTATCTTATCATTACATGAGATAGTAACAGAGGAATTACTACTGCAAATTAATCTATTTGAAACCCCTGATTTGCAGGATTTTCTAAATGGTGTTTCAATTCTCAGAAGCTACAAAAAACCTGGTTTTTCTGTGGTGTGTTTTTCTGATTTTTTTTTTTTTTTACAATTATATATAAATAGTTAACAGAACTACATTTAAAATATATTTATATCCTCAGTGATCATTTTGCTCTTGCAATTCTACTTAGAGACATTCCATTGTTGAAATGACAAATGATTACCAGCCTTGAAAGGAATACTCATTGTTTTCTCACATCTGATTTCACTCTGGATATTCTGGAGCATACTGCATAATCAAGTGTTATTTCCTAGGAACATTTCCTGGTTTGGCCAACCAGTGAACAGTAAATCTTTTTCAGAAGGGTTAATACTATGTTATTTTTTTTCAGTTTCTAGATTAGATCCGATCTCAGATGCAATCCAACATAAATATTTGAGACTACATGGAAGTACAATTCACCATAAATCTGGTAAACCTATTCCTCCCATTTTCTTCAAGGCCTACCATGATTTATTTTTGTTCCCGTTGGTTCATTCCAATTTCATATGGATCTTGAAATATATTTACCTATTCACTTTCTTGTCCTCAGATGATTCTTGTTGAAGATGCTCATAGAATAAACATAAGACTTATTGATGTAAGTGAAAATGCTCTTACTCCAGTCAGTACTTGCAGTAGGACCTGGCTGGAGGGGACAGATGTGATTCTGCAGGAAGGACAAAGTGATGGAGGTCAGGGAGATGTTCAGAGATTGCAGCATCGTGAAGTCATGTTGGGGCTGGCTGGGGATGCAGGATGACATCCTCTAGTTCCCTTTCTATACATCAGAGAGAGAGAGATGTCTCCAAGAAGCACAGCTCACTGGATTGTGGGGTGTTCTATGAAATGTCTCACAGCTCCAGTCCCCCTCTCTGCCCCTCCCATGGGGCTGTCTTGAGACTGCAGTAAAAAAACCAAAAGTACCCCCTAAGATTTGCTTCCATACCTCTGATAGAAATAGTTCCCTATATATGATTCCCTGGTCACAGGAAGAGATGGAAATTGTCCATAGACAACTGTAGCCAAAAGAAATGGAGCAGATCCATATGCAAAATATTCCAGTCTGGCAATTCAGCTTCATTCTGCTTTTTCTTCATTAAAATGTAGGTTCACACCACCCATTCTACCTATACCTTAGAATGATCTCAGTTTGGAAAGGGAGATTCAAGTTCATAAACGCGGCAACTTAAAAATATATTTTTTTGATCATTTAGTTGTCTTTTTCTGCATTTCCATTGGATTTAATTTGTGAGATCATTCTTTCCTGGCTGTTGCTAGGACAACAAAAGCAGTATTGTACTTCGGTACAAATAGTGCATTGTATCTATTAGCCTTCAGAAATACTGCTAACATAATCAATATCAAATATATTGAATATGTTAGATTTTTAAATTACATTTACAGTGGAAAACAATTTTATTTTCAGTGTACTTTAACATCTGCATGGCTCTGTATTGATTTTTATTTCGACTCTCGTGTTCTGGTATCTGGCTTGGCCATTATATTGGTATTCCCTCTGGAAATCCAGCTTTTCTATGTAAGAGGAGTCATGTTAAATGGACATAACTAATAACTTAGAAGAACAGTTATGATTTCACTGCATTTGGAAATCCAAAAGATTTTGAAGACTTTCTATTGCAGCTATTTAAACCTTCTCCAAGATGTGCTTTGAATTAAATTCTTCTAGTCCTGCAAAAATGGCTGCAAGTGAATCTGCCAAGGACCAGGATCTTCCCATGGCATGCCTTGCAGAAACAGGTTCTGTGGATCTCACTTGGAGTTTGAGATCACCCAGCATCCAGCAGGATGGGAGGGAATTACAGAGAGGCTCATTTGGGAGTTTGAACTCTTTCAGATACAGTAAATAATTAAGAAAGCTCTTTAAAATATACTGACAGAATCTAAACCCAGGTGCTTTGAAAACTGTTTAAGTTCAGGTGCTGCTCAGGTCAGGCAGCGTAGCAGTAATTCTGGTTTTGCAGTGTTATTGTATCATAACCATAATGTCCTCATGGTTGAGTTAACAACTAGACTGAGTGGCAGGTGGTAGTTTTATGTCCCTTAATTGTATCTTCTAGGATTTAAAAGCAATTGACAGTTATATACAACAGAATGCTAGTGCATGTGGAAATAAAATGACTCCATACTCCATTTTTACTTTTTTTTGGGATGGTAAATAACCATGCTACTTCTTCACAGCTTGGACATAGAATCCTACTGTACCACAGGCAATGTTGTTACCCTGCTGCTCTCATAGCTGAATACATTATATTGAGATCACTGGCTGAGATGCAGAGAAAATTTAAAACACCTGGTTAAAACTATAACATGCACTTAGTCAGGGTTAAGTATATGAACATGCACAAAACATTTAATCAAGCACCTCCTCATTGCTAGAGCCCTCCAAGAGAGTTTCTAGCTCAAAGTTTTCCACCTGAAGGGCACATTATCTACTCATTTTTTTAGAGATATTGGTCAAGAGGAATTAAAAATCTTTCAAGGGAGACATCAAATTTCACATGCTTTCCACCACCCATATGTGATATCTTACATTGCTCCATGTATTTGATGAGCAGTTAATGACAATATTTCAATTTTTGACTTGTGCAGTATTTGATAGCATCACAATGTAAAATTGTTTGGGTATTTTTTGTTTGTGTATTCGTTTGGTTGGGGTTTTTTGGGGGAGGGGTGAGTGTTAGTTCTGGGATTTTGTTTTAAATCCATGAAGTAGGAAACAGAAGTTTTACAGTTTGGGGTTTTCTTGGTCAGGTGTTGAGAGATGCTGATTACCCTAAACTTTTACTGAATGCAGTGGGAATTGTCTCAGTGCATATCAGGATCAAACCATTAAATCGTTATGTAAAATACTTTAATTGAAAGTGTTGTCTTTGCTTCTAAAAGGAACCTAAATGCTATTAAAATTCAGGGGAATGTGGGCATCTAGCTTCTTTTCACTCTGTTCAAAATCTCGGCCAATATTCTCTAAATAAATTAGAATTTTGCTTGTTTCTGAGCAAAATAGTAATTTTTCCATTTCTCGATGGTTATATAATAGTAATTTCTCTGCTTTTGTGTGCTAGCGTGCCCAGGCCAATAATGGATTCTTTGATGCAGCTGTCTTGAATTCCATTTACTATGTTTTTGGCCGTAGTTTCAGTTCTTTGTAGAAACAGTGTAGGGAACCTATCTTAAATTTTTATTCTGATAATATACATTATTTTTGTAGAGAGGAGACATGTTTTTGTTTGTACAGAGTTTTGCCTTCATTTTAATCCCTAATTTTCCAGTAAGACTGAAGATAAGAAAGTCTGATTTAATCTTTTTTTTTTTTTTTTTCCTCCTGGTGTTGTATTGTCACCTAACAGAAGAGCTACTGAGAACATTCTGTTCTGTTGGTTGGCTTAAAAAACCCAGCAAACAAAAAACTCCCTGTCAGGTTCATAGAAGCTCATAATGACTCATAAGAATCCATGTGGAAAACAAGCAGGTAGATTTTTATGAAGCTATCCAGTGGGATTTTATTTTTCTGGAGGCTTCATGTCTGCAGTGTGTGTGTGAAATGTGTTTAAAATAGACTCATAACTATGTTTGCTTCATCACTGATGAAACCCAGGTGTTTTTTTCGTGACAGACTTGCACAGGTTGAAATAAGGACTCGATGTGTGAGTAACTGTAACTTTGTATTACAATGATGTTTAATTTGAATATAAATCTAAACATGAATTGTTCTCTCTCTGCTGAATGAAATTTCTTCCCCTATAGTATTGTAATTTATTTTTATTTCAATCTTATTGAACCTTTTGAGCTCCTTTCAAGTTTTGAAGTCAGGTGAAATTCATGAACCTTTTTTCTTTGCATAGTTATTACTTTGTAATACTTGTGCAGTCAGTTCATTTTTTCTCTGATGTCCTTGTTAAGGAAAGACGTGTAAGTACCATCTCTATATAAAGCTGGATTGGCATGAGGAAGAAGAAATTAGATTCTCCCATTGATCTATTTTCTGCATATTCTCTCTGGTTTCCATTCTGTTTGCTCTCTAATGCATTTTACTTCCTATTCTTTCATTTGAGTTTATCTTTTCTTGCTTTCTCCTCTTTAAAAATTTTTGAATTCAAGAACAGTTTCTGAATCTACAGTTTGAGTGGGTTTGAAATCACTCTTGTCTAGTGCATTTTATGGGGATTCAGGAACATGCAAGCACTGTCAGATGCTGAAGCTGCTTTGACTACGTCTAAATACAGAAGCCGCTGATGGGGGTTTTTGGGGGCATCAAGTGGAACTACGATGCAAAAATGCTCCAGCCACCTTAATTGTTTCATGCTTAGAGACTGATGAAATAGAACAGTTTGAAATACTTCAGGAGCTATGACTGCAGGCTTTAAAAAAATCTAGCCTTGTCCTATAGTAACATAATGTGCTGTTTCTTTCCTGGAGTGCACAGACATAGTGGCTGTTGTGTTGTTCAAGTCAGCATTTTATTGGGTGCAAGTCTTCAGCTGGCATAAACCTGGTTTGTTCTTCCAAGTTTTAACCAGACTCAGGAAAGGAACCAAATATAACACGGTTATTAACATTCCTGCTCTGGGGGAGGTGGTGTAAATCAGTATGATTCTGCAGCTGGTTTCATGGAACCAATTTGCACCATTTTTTATGGCAGCAGATCTAAAACCAGGGAAATAATGGAATAAATCTTATCAAGCCAGATGACAATCTAACTATAAGTAGTGAGAAAGGGTGGCTTTCTAGCTAAGTCTTTGGTTTGGGTTTGATTTTTTTTTTTTTAATATATTTTTAACTGTACAGCTTAAAATATTTACAGTAGCCATTGGGACAGTAGTAGCTATACTTTGATTTTTACAATCAGAACATCTCTTCTTGCTCTGTATTATAGAGCATAAAAAGATTTGCAACAATGAGTGGTGTTATTTGAGCACTTCTGGTGAAATCATTTGAGCTGGTCTTCCATTGATAGAGTCAAATCTGGCATGAAATTAAATCCAATTCAAGAACCTCATGAATAGCAAGAGAATGTCTGGCCACTAAAGTCCTCGCAATTACCTTGTGGTCTTTATAGGATGGGTGTCCTGAAAACCAAAGTGACAAATCTGTCTGTGTTTGAGTGGTCATCTCTGCCTCAGTAAGCAGACTTTAAAGACAGGTTCTAAAAGCCAGAGGCACTCAGATAGACTCCATTAGAAAACCATTCCATTTCCCTTCATGGTCGGAAGATTTAGTATCTTAGGGGCTTTTGCTCCCCAGTCAATAGTAGTGTTTGATAAAGGGGAGGGAAAAGAAAAAGGAGGGGGGGAAAAGCAACTTGGATTCCTAGTACAAAGACTCTGTGTGTAATATATTTCACTGTCAAGAACCTTTGCTTTTGAGTAATGTGCAAGCTCTCAACTAAGAGAACTGAAGTTGTCAAGAGTTCTTGTGGTGAGGGTGTTGTAAGAGATGCATCTGTGACAGGAGGTATTGTCAGGGTCTCCAAACTACATTTTCCTTAAATTCGTGTGAGTTTGGTTTATTTATATTTCATTTTTATGCCGCTTTTAATTTTGTTTCCTGGATTTTTGAAACACAAGAACAGAAGAACCTATTCCAAGACCTGGACAAAATGTAATGTTCCTGTGGACAGATGGTAGGATCCCACAGAAATCTGGGGACCACCAGTGGAAATATGGTATTCATGTAAATAGATGCAAGGCAAAGGAGTGAGGATCCTCACTCTGTACTGTCACAAAATCCCCCAGATGCATCAGTTAGTGTAGTGGCCAAATTCAATCTCCTTTTTCTTCATTTTGTGTTTATTCCCCAAATGCAGAACATAACACTGCTGAAGTCCTCTGGCCTTTCGTTTTCGCTGTGAGATTGGAATTTGGCAGATAAAATATCACATAACAAACAAACTTCATCCTACTGTGCGTGTTTTCTCCAAAAGCTGGGCTGGGCACATAGCAAACCTTTGTATAGAGGGTTTCTTCTTTAATCCTCTCTATGACCACATCCTTTCCCAGACCTCTGTGAGCCTGAAGGCTGCCATTTAGGTCTATCCTCTTTGGTAATGCAGCAATATAAATGCTTCTAATACCCGAGATAAATGCATCACTCCAAATTTCAATATCTCAAACAGAGCCTGGTTATTCTGTATGTGGGCACTCGTTGCTGAACTCTGACATGGGGTCTTGGGTTCTGCACTGTGAATAATGCAGACAAAATAGTCTCCAGGTGCTTTGCTGGCTTTGCTCCGATTCAGCCTGTGGAGCCGTGTTTCAGTCTTGATGCAAACTGCATTATAAACACTCTTTGCTTCTGCTGACAGCAGAGAAACCGCTCTGGGATAAACACTGGCATTAGCGCAAAATGTCTCTAAAGAATTCAAGTATTTCATCAAAAGATTTATCTTTTGGTTTCTGTGGTTGTTTAAGGCTGTGCAATGACCCATAGGCAGAAGCCATGTGATGGATAGTCCATCAGTATTTCATATCACCCCAGCAGCCACCTTCTAGAAAGGGAGACTGGAATGAAAAGGTTAATATTTGTTAGAGGCTGACACTTCTGTAGTCTCAAAGCTCCCGTTCCCGAGGGAGAAGAAAAAAATTGATTTACAGGATATATTTTAGAGTTGTGACTTGAAAAGCATATTTTATTTGCTTTGTTTACTTTCTGAAAAATGTCAGTCCAGGAGAGAGTTGGTGTTACTCTAAGCCAAGCAAGTTCCAGTGAAGTCAAGGCAATATTTTAGCTCTTCAGCTGCGAGCCTGTCCCTTAGTCCTTAATTAGTTAATGACTAAGATTAGATAGGCTGGTAAGTAATTGCAAGGGAGGTGGAAGCACAGTTTATATTTGTATTTCAGTCAATGTCTGCATTAATATGTTAATTTATGGCTGTTGGCCCTAGAGCTAAACCTGTGTATGATCTTATATAAGCACTGAAATGGCCTGAGAGAAACTGAAACCAGAAGGTGGTCCCTAACCAGGTAATAACTTCACTTCCACGCTTCAAGTCCTCATGAAGAACTGAGTCCTCACACTTCCCAACCAGTTAAACAGAGTCCTTCTGCAACACAGAGAAAACAAATTCCCAGCCAGCCTAATTCTATTGAAATCAATGAAGTACTAGCAGCAGAATAATTTGCTCTATTTTAAAATTATGCTTTGTATTCCAGACCCCTTTTTCATTTGATATAGTGAAAAGGGCGAGATAATTTCTTCAGCTGATTTAAGCATGAGTCTACTATTGCTTCTTGTTGTTAAATCCCTGGTAGCTTTTGTTCAGCCTAATATAATTATTCCTTACACTCTATTGATACTTAATATTTATTATCAACTGTATTTTATAATATGAACATCCATCTTGATCGTATCTGTAAATCAAAGCCTATAAAAGAAAATATCATTATAGCAGTATCAAGACTGGAATCACACCCTATATGTGTCGGTAATGTTTCATTAGAGACCAGAGGTTGTAAGTAGTATTTTTTCAGTGGTAACTGGTGTGACCCAGTGGGATTATATTTTCAAGAGTTCTTATCACAGACTTTGGATAGAATGATAGGAATATGCTTCATCATTATGTTACTGCTTAAGACTGCTGGCCAATGTTTAGAATTCTCAAATAAATTTGTATAAGATTTCAGTATTGACAAATTTATTGTAGTATTACACTCATTTTTTTTTCTATTATATATAAAGCATAAAAATTTAATCACATGACTAATTAAATAGAGTTAAAATAGAGTATTATGGGATTATGTTTAAAATAGAAATAATTATAAAGTACATTTATTTCTATGAAAATATACCTCATGGACAAAAGAAAAGGATGAAAAATGCTTGTTAAATCATACAATTTAGCAGGGATGGACCGGGTTTTGCAACCTTTTTTCAAAATCCCTTTTTTATTACTCCTTGACAAACTCCACTGATTTCAATAAGATCACTTGGAAGTTAAGTCTGATAGTGTAAAAAAGGGTACCAGAACCTTTCTCAGGGAGAGGTGGTAACTACTCTTAGAAGAAGTAATTGCATGTTTCGTGAGATTTACTACATATTATTCTTTATTTCTTCCTATTCCTGCTCTCCTTCTCCCCAATAGAAAGGTCACGGTTTCTCATTTTGGTTTGATTCCGGGGAGGTTGAGAGGATTTGCAGTCATGTTATGGGGCCAGGAAAAACACAACACTTCTAGGGTGTCTCAAAACAAAACACACGATAATGTCTATCACACAAGCTGCAGGTGGTGTCACGAACACCAGCATTATCATGGCAGTAGAACCGATAGCAGCCAAAGCTCACCCTTGAATCATAACTGCTTTTCATCTCAACTGGGCTGGTACTCTCTTAAAATGTATTTTTATCTTAAATTACCTCTTTGTCAGAGGGAAGATAAAAGGAGGAAGGAAATGGAAAGAATTTGGCAAAAAATATTGGAGCTGAAAAGTTACAGGAGCTTGACTGTGAGGTCTCACAGCTCTTCAGCACGAGGCAGTCTGTGGGTACAGGGGGTGCAGAGGCAGCTGCTGGTCTCTGCAGAGGAGCCAGGTCCCTGTGAGTGCAAAGCTTCACATCAGCTCTGCTCTGTAGAGGCTGAGTCCAAGCTGGTGGCGTGGCAGAGTCACAGTGCACTGGTCCAGGCTGTGTGGTTCTGGACTTTATCTGGAGGAGCAGTTCATTGCTCTGGGATACTCAGTATTGCGACAGGAGTGGAGTAAAACCAAACAACACAACCAAGCACTCCAAAATATTGTAAGGTTCAGCCATAGTCCTTATTTCCTTCAAAAAAAATTTCAAAGCCAAAAAGTGGCTCTGAGGATGTTTATAAGCATTTTCTTTTCCCATTACTCCAGGCTCAAACTTACATCTTCCCACAATAATGTTGTAGATAAATTAAGACTTTCACAAATGGCTTCTAATTTTTTGGCATTTCAATTCATATGGTCACAATGAAATTCAGGTTTTCACTTCTTTAGTGCCATTTCCATATTTTTATCTGCCCCTTAAAAGTAGATCATCATCTGTCAGCTGAGTTGCAGCAAACAGTGAAAAGAAGATCCACAGTACACAGCAATTTAACTGCAACCCATAGATCTTAGAGTAAAATTCCTGGAAAGGGTTAAAGGTTGTCTGCTGTCACCTGATAAAGATTTGAAATGAATGACATCCTCTTATTATTTTCTTTGGCCAAGGAAAATAAGGGAAAAGATAGTGGAATGGGAAAAGATGGGACTCACTGCCCTTTACGAAGGGGACAGGTTTGATCCAGTGTTTTCTGTTACTGTAATGATTTGTTTGCCAAACAAAAGGCATAAAGTGGCTTGGGACAGGACCTGCTTTCTGGGCACGTGGGACAGCCCAGCAGGCACCTGCTCCACCCAGATTTTGCTGGCATGGCTGAAGTCCTAGTAGGTAATATGGAATAATCCCAGAGTGTGAACCTCATTGGAGGTGATACATCAGCAATCATAATGAGACAGTCCCTAGAAAATATAATTTAAAAAATAGGACGTATTTTGAATTGTAGAAGATTTAAGAGTAAAGAGGTCAGAGAGTGGAAGATTGTCCCAGAGAGACAAGAGAAAAATGCAGATTTCACTTCATAGTATTCTCTGAACTTAAACTCAGGCATAGAGTCCTGTAAAGTCTAGTGGGAATAATTTGCTTCTTTGCACTTGTCTGATATTTTTCTTTCAAAGCTTTTTTTTTTTCTTTCAAATTCCTTTCAGAGACATTGCAGAACCAACTCATGTCTCTGTACATCTGTGTGACATTGATTTTCTTCCTTAATGAATTACATGGGATTTCTAGCTGATTCATTCCCGTACTACCATTGTCCCGAGGTTTCTTCTTGAAATTTTGCAAGGGAAAGGCACAATCCACAGCTTGATTACAACTGGGGTTAATGCTAGAGACCTGTCACACGTATTTTAATTAGGAGCAAACACAAATTAAATTCCAGGATAAAATACTGTTATATCTTACTGTAGGTCTTTGGGGGGTGAATAGTTTCGTGCTTTGCCAGAGATGAGTGCTGCTAATGTTAACATTGATTAAAACACTGAAGATAATACTTTTCAGATTATGGTATATGTCATAGTCTTTCTTCTGGCAAGATGATGCATTTAGTTGCTGGCTGCAGAGATAATTACCTTATGGATATTATGGAGAAAAACTGATTTCTACCACAGGGATGTGTATCTGTGCACATGGAGCACTATATCTCTTGTTGGTACAGAAAAAGAAACAGGAGTTTTTGTGTGTGCCCATATACATATATGTGAAAAGAGAGAGGCAGATTGATTCTTGCATCAGAAAACATTTAGCTATTGACAGAGGCGTGTTGCTTTTGCACCAACTGACCTACATGAACGAAACCAGTGCCTAAGGGTCCAAACCAACAGGCATGAAGGTGAAAATGAAGATGTCTAATTGGGGCGATGTGTAATAGAGGTTATGGTATCTAGTAAATCTGTGAGTAATATTAAATCAATTGTCCTTGAGACATGCTCTGAGAGCTTACAAAATGCAGTAGGATAATTTTGTTGCAACAGTTAACATACGTGGGTATTTAGCAGCTGGCAAGTCTAGATATTTTTAAAATCTTCGATATATGAGGGGTTTTTTTTGTTAATCTGTGTTTGATTGTAGGTTAACTATGAGCTAGTGATTCTAATACTAGTTTTAGCTTGAAATTTGTACTTTTTGGAGGGTTTACTCTGGTTAAGGGGCTGTACACACAAATACCTTTTCACTTCTTTCATCTATCTATCTATATCAAGTCCAGTATATTGTCTCTCCCTCTGTCTTTTATTTAGTTTTCTTATTCTCAAAGCAGCCTGTCTGTCAGAGAAAAAGAAACTACAGCAAGACATAGGTCATAATAGGTTCCAGGCAAGACAAAGTCTTCTGGTGGTTCCCCTTATCATATATTACCTTTTTCTTTTCTTAGCCCCAGGTCAGTTCCCGCCAAGGAGAGTTCTCTATGTGCTCCAGTGATCTCATCAGTGCAGCACCTGAGCTCCAGCAGGATCCCTGAGACAGGGCCAACCCCAAAAGATAGGGGGAGTGGGTGTGACCTCACCCTCAAAACCAGACCAAAGCCTTGCTTGGGTGTTAGAACAAATGGAAGTGCAGTCTGAAGGGCAGTGACCTTTAGAGCACGCCATGGTTGTGAAGATAGATAGAGAAGGGATTGAGTGATAATTCTTCCTGGTAATTCCACCCTGAGTTTTTATAGAGCAAAGTCCATTTGTTGAGCACTTATTTAGGGGGTTTGGAGAATTGGCAGATAACTACAGACCTTCAGTGTCAGAGAACCTCCAAAGCAATTAGTGTAAAGCACATCTGTCTCAATTATCTCCTGAGATCATGTGGTATCACATGGGCATATGGGCAAGAAATAATTCTCTCAGAGTTCCTATAAAACATGAGTAGTATTACGAAAGGACGTTCCTTTGACCTAAGAAGGAAATTCTTCTGTAGGTGATGTGAGAGGTTATGCTCATAGGTAATGCTGGCAGCATGGCAATTACAGATGCTTAGGAGCTAATTCACTGAAACTAGTGGAAAAGGGGTCACTTCATTAATCTTATAATGAAAAAATCATTTAGGGGAAGAGCTGGTGAAATTTTCAAAGCATGTTTTTATATTTTACTTAACAAAAAAATTAGTTGCACTTTTGAGGCTGTGGGGATGCAGTGAGAGCCAGCTCCTCCCTGGGGACCAGGAGCTGTGGGGACACTTGGGCTGGCATGACCTGTCCTGCTGCCCCAGCTGGGGGTGGGGACAGTTCCCAGCCTGGAAACCAAGCACTCCTCTGGGAATGGCACAAGGCCAGGTGAGAATCAGGCCCAGGGAGGGTAAGTAGGGTTAAACACAGGCCCAGGTGAGGCAGGTCATGGCTAGGTAATACAGGTTTGCAATGATTTGTCAATATTTTTAATCACTCTAAAAGCTACTCAAGTAGCTTAATAATATCCCATTAGATCTGTTATGAAATGTAGCTTTCCTTTATTACAACTTCTTCCTGTACACTGTACATTTGATAACATCTTATGATAAATACGTATTTGATCTACTGCTCTTCTCTTTTCACTACTCAGATTTGCTGGTGGTGACATCAAGTGAAGAAAAACTGTCTCATTGCTTACTCGCCCTCTTCAGCTCACACAGAAGGGGAGTAAAGAAGGGTTCATTACAATTCTGCAAGTTTATGAAGCTGAGAGGCAGCACAGTTTATGGATTGATCACAGTTGCAGGTGTAGTGTCTCAGTGATCAATACTGAAACACGTTTCTGGAGGCAGAAATTTGCTGTGCATTTAAACCAAACATACTTCACTGTGTCTTCTGATCTCCAGTAAGAGTTTAGAAAGATATGAACCTTAGAATTATTGCTGAAATGGTCACAACGGTACAGAGAGTAAAAAACAACTGTATCGGGGCATGCCTCTGTTGTCAGATATATTTTTCAAATGGGGATTAAAGGATCAGAAGTTCAAATTTCAGGAATCTGCTTAGTTTAATATCAACATATTATTGAAGCACTTTTTTGTTAATAGCTCTATGGGGGAAAGGGTTTGAGGCAAGTTCCTCTTTCTGTAGGCACAATTTGTTGTTAGCAGCTCATAAGAATTATTTTGATCCATTAAAAACTACACTGTTTATCTCACACACACACGCAGAAGACTGAAAAAACCCCACTGTACAGCACTTGTAAAACTCGCTTCCTGTGAAGAAAGGAAAGAGAATTCCTGTTTCCATGTCTGTGGGCTACTCTGAGTCTACAGCTATTCATCTAGTTGTTATCAGAGCACCAGAGACAGCGCCCTATTAGAACCAGGATCTTATCATAGCGTTTACAGCTGCCCTTTGCTCAGAGATTCTTTCATGGTAGATCATAGCATCCTTCTCAAGTAGAAATAATGGCAAGGGAAGAGATCCCTTTTGTTTAGCAGTTACATTCAGTAGTGCCGGGGCCGAGTGATGGTGTTTAGTAATCAAAGGAAATGCAGCAGAATGTCTTTACTCTGTTCCCGTGGAGCCTCAAACAACTTCCTGCTAAGCCCTGACTATAGATAGGAATAAAGACTAATTTTACTGTTGTAGTTTGAAGAATTGAACTATCAGGTACAACATAGTTAATCTTTTTTACAAGAAGTAATTAATATTTTTTTGCCTTGGTCACTCACTATCCAAACCAAATCCATTCAGTTTCTATTTTTCATTCTACAGCAAGTGCAAATACTGATTTACATGCCTCAAACATGCCTTGATATATCAGCCTGAGCCTTTGCCTTCCTTAAAACACAACAATTTATAATTAGGCTTGATTTATGTATGCTAATAATCACATGGGTCTGAGAACTAAGGGAGAGCCAGTAAAGCAAAGTACAAGATGGGTAAGCTGTAAAAGTTACCTGTTGACATTTGGTTTGTGATGGTTTGTTTTCTCCACTTAATGTGATGTTCTTTCATGCTCATTTGTAGAACAATATTAGACTTTTAGTCATTTCTTGGCTAAATCAGGATTCTTGGCTGACATGTAGATTCCCTCAGGCTATAATAGCAGGAAATCTCATGCAGGTGTGTGATTATTCAGCTCATCTGAAGTGCTCTATAAAACTCAGTATCTGTGGCAAATTAAAGGTGGGGAATTTAGGGTTTTTTTTCTAAATACTAGAAAGAAAAAAATGCTTCCTGTTATGAAATCACATGTCCAAGAATTTATCTTGTGGCTATTTTTGAGACTCTAGAACTAGAGAGTAGAGAAGTTTTGGAAGTGAATGAAAAATCTATACTCTGCAGACATTAAAGTTACTCACTGAGAATAACTCTTTTGAGATGGTGAAAATATTTTTGTGTCTTAAGCCTTTTAATTTTTTTCTTTCTAATGTGAAGTGTGCCTGAATATGTTTCACATAAGTGTAGCATTTACAGATCAATTGATAAAGTGTATTGATGAAAAATAGTATCAGGAAAATGTTTCATTTCCAAAGGATATATACCACAGTTTGGAAATCAGGGGAATACACATGTTGCAGTGAAAAAGAGTAAGAATTCCACAAGCCCAGGTATCCAGCTGGGGTCACTGCTACCCGAACTGGCACATTCAAGGGAAATGTTTCCTAGACAGAGGATTTTTTTTTTTTAAATTCTTTTTTTTTTTTTTAATGAAAGAGTGAGCCTCAAAAGTGGAGCTGTTGGAAGTGGCATTGGTTACAGCTCCTGTTGTAGATGAGGTCAGGATATAAGGCTACCTGTACTGCATCCAGTACAGTTAATGAAGCTTTTGCATCGTGTGTGAGATCTACAAACTGCATTATTAAAGCAAGCAAAATGTCTAGCAAAAGGGGAAATTCAGAGAAGTATTTAAGACAGTCTATGCTGGTGCTACCCTTGACTAAGAAAAAATAAATTATTCCCTATCTATCAGTACATTGACAATGAGAGTTATTTCCTACATTTTCAAGATAAATTTCTAGTTCTTTTGATTAGTGCAGGCTTATGCTTCATATTTACCCTGGATTTCATGTAGCACATTTCTAATGTATCTTGGAAAAAATAGTTACGTGGTTTAAAATCAGCAGGTTTGGGGAATCTGGTGAAAAGCATATTTTCAAGTTTTATTTGTTCTAAAATGACTGGTAATGACTGGTATAGCCATGGAACTGATGAGCACAATTTTTCATAAATGAACTGTGTAATGCATTGGTGTTTGTGAACCTTCACTGAATGATTGCATTGAACAATTTGCCTTAAAACTTATTGGATAACAGCACTGATTTTAATTCTATGTACTCCGTACTCAATTAACAATTATGAAGCTGCAGATTTTGTTTTCACTTATCACTGAGATATTATTTGAATTTTGTAATTAAATTATTCTTTAGGTAACTTGGTGCCTATTGTAATTTATTCATAACCACTAGAAATCAACATCTCTAAATGATGCTGAGTCCATAATCCAAAACATGCTACAGCAGGAGATTTTCAGTCTTCAGTTGCTGACTTGATTGCACAGGACTTTGACAAACAGATGTTACTAGGGAGACATTAGCATCTTAGGTTTTCGTTTTTTTTTTTTTTTTTTAACTTATTTATGGGTAAACATTCTCTCCATTTCTGAAACATAATCTTATTTAAGAAAATTTCATATTTTTTTCCCTTATGTTCCCATTACCTGTTTTTGTACAAAAGTGGGTTGTATTTATTATTGCTGTTATGCAAGATTTGAAGCAAATCTCTGTGTGGTGGTAATACATTCGTCTTTGATCAGATAAATTCTTTTTAGGTTTTATCATAAAATATCCACAGTGAAGTCAGATTCTTTTGCAAATTAAAATACTCTGAAAGGATTTTGACAGTTACAGAAGTGAATGCTATCTACACTTAGTAACTAGGACACACAAACCTTTTGCTGTCCAGATAATCTTACAGTATCATTTCATTACAAAATGTCACAAATTCAGTTTTTTGCATGCTGCTTGTTACCTTTATAGAGCAAATGTATTTGCATTTTCCTAGCTTTCTTTGTAATAAGAGATTTTTCATAGAGAACATTGTATTTGTGCTCTGGTCTGATTCACTTATCAAGCACTTGCTATGTTCCAGATAATTTTAACAAGTGTGTAACAGTTAAAGAGTAAGGCTGCACAATTCCTTCAACCCATTTGCTCAGTTCCCAGTGATAGCATAAGCTCTATGTGTGGAATGAAAGCCATATTGCAATTTGCACCTGCTATTAGGGTCTCTGTTGATACAACTTCCTCAGATGAATGGCAAGTGGAAATGATTCTTTTAGTTTCACCCTCCTTGCTTTGCTACAGAGATGATGTTGGGGCAGGTTTAACACCCATTTTTAGAATCTTAGTACTCTACATCTTAATTTTATTCTTCATCTTGTATAGCATTCTTATGGAAGTTATTACTTCTGTCTAAAATATC
This sequence comes from Orthonyx spaldingii, assembly GCA_013397795.1. Classification (NCBI taxonomy): domain Eukaryota; kingdom Metazoa; phylum Chordata; class Aves; order Passeriformes; family Orthonychidae; genus Orthonyx; species Orthonyx spaldingii. Next base: position 1,933,662 of record VZTJ01005188.1, on the reverse strand, counting down.
TCAAAATACATTTAATACTACTTGAGATTTATGTAGGCTAAATGTATACTTAGGAGTTGATTTCAAAATGGTAATGCACATTTTTCCTTAGTAGTTTTATGTAGTTTGCTCAGATACCTGCATTCTACACTGACACTGAAAACCAGCTCCTGAAATCCATCCCACCCATGTACTGTCAAATATCTCTGTGTCCAGAGGTCTGCAAAACTACAGCAGCTGAGTGCAGGGTTTAACAGAGAACGTGAAATTTGAAATAAATAGTATGGATAATGGAGGGGAAAGAAAATGCTCCCTAACATGGGAAAGGAAGGGGGAGAGGCATCTTGTTATTTGCTTGCATGGATGGGATTTCACCTGCATATGTGTCCATAAATGCTGTTTAACCCCCACTGCTGGACCACAGAGGCAGCAGAGGACAGGACATGTTAGGGACCAGTTCTGTCCAGGACACTGCAGAGCCGTGCTGCATCCTGGGAGGCACAAAGCAGGCACTTGAGAGTGAAGAGAATGAAATGAGTCCCCTTTTGTGCCGGTAACTGTTAAACTTGTCTCTCTTTTAAAGCTTCAGAACCTGATATTTGGACCTGTTGTGTTTGGATGTGGTGAATTGTTCTTGTTAGATTGCTTTGTCCACTCCGTGGTTGCAGCTGTGGTGTAGAAATAGCTTTGTAAGTTTATTACTCTTGCTTTTAAATAGATAATCATATTTATGCTCTCTGGTGTGTTCAGAGCCCAGCTGTGAAACACCCCCTACATGATCCCCATTGCCTTGTAATTCTGGGCAGTGACACCAGTGTGGGGTCTGGGATTTGACGCCGAGATCAGTTCCCACTGACACGATTGTGTCTATCTGCCAGCAGTTCAGTGACACCTCCACAAGTTCTGTTTGGCTCTCAGTGAGGGGAATGGTTGGTTTATTAGTTTGTTTGTGGCTTTGGTGGTTTTTTTTTTGAGACTACATAATCTCATATACAGTGACACCAGTGCTTCCTACATTGTAGGTATATCCATGAGGGCACTGCATGACTGTGCTCCCATGACCTGTCTGTCCTTCCTTCAGTCTGTGTTTTTCCTGTGGAAGCCATACGATGGTTTTTCATAGGTTGTGGGTTTTGTTGGGATTTTTTTCCTGTAGAAATGACTGTACACAGTAGCCATCTTTGCTGTGGGGTTGACAGAACCAAGGCTAGACTCGGATTTGAATTCAGGGCTTCCAGTGCTTTTGGAGAAGTGTGCTGTGCCTGACCCTACCACCTGCCAGAATCCAAGAGTAGATGAAATGACAGATCTACCTTAAGCATTCTCCAACCTGGAATCCAGTGGTTTGTTGTTTATTTTTTATTGAGCCTTTTCACTTAGTGTCAGTCCTCTAACAAAAGCTCAAAGCTGTTGTGAGGAATAATGGCAAACCAAAGTAATTATTGTTCAAACATTTTCCATATTCCATACTGTGTGATCTTTTTTTCATATTCGTATGACGTTTCTGTTTTCATTGGACAAGGTACGATGAGTTTAATACCTTTTTTTATTAAATTCCATTTCTAATAGCTAGAAAGAATTCCATTCTTTCCTCTGTAGTGCATGCTTTAGCATACTGCTCACCTTTAGTTTGCAGAGGAAACACAGGGTGAATACTTCCTGCTCAAATGAACAGGAAATAAAAGGTCCTGTTTTAATTTGATGAATGACGTGATGTCCTGAATAAGAAGAGTCTGAGTATTAAGAAGTGAGTGGCATCCTGGGTCATCTCAGAGCTGTGGAGTCAATCAGTAAGTTGTCTGTGAGCCTTTATCACAATGCCATGCACAGGAGCAAACCCCAGATGTAATTGGAAAGGATCTGTGGAAAAATAAAAGCTTCTGGAGGATAGTTACTCCATTTTGGAGTCTAAAATGTGATGGTGGATGAGTTGGTCTTGCACTGTAGTCTTTCTTAAACTTGCTTTTGGGAGAATTGTGCAGCTGCATAATCCCTGCACACTGATCATGGTGCTCAGTGTAGTGGATGCAAATACTGCTATGAAGTGTAATGGCCTTAGAAATATCTCACATCAGTGAAACTCACTGTGGTCACAAAGCAGTGCAAAATAGACAATTTTTTCATGATAGAACATAAGTCCAAAATCTAACAAGATGCATAAATCACTTGTTATTCATGAATCCTGGTAATAAGAGAAATAATACTGGTATTAACAAGAAGCCAGTAGTTCATGAACAGTCGTGCAGGTGTTCATGATTTAGAAGGCATTAACCTGCCTGCAAAGTAGCTGAGTATTTGTATAGTTGATGTATTTCATTTGCTTCTTGCCAATATATTACATGATTTCAAGTACCTATCCAGGAAGCCAGCTGGAAAAGATGTTGGCCTAATTAAAGGTTTGTTCTTATTTAAGAGCAGCTCTAGGTTTGGGTTTTTTTAGATGTGATCCATGCTGACAGGTGTGTCTGTCTCCATCAGAGAAAACAATTGTTACAACTGAATGACGTGCAAAAGGCAGTTAATTTGGATATCTAACTAATTTTTAAATTGATAACCTATTGTAATCTAAGAAATGTGCCAGTCCCTTATAATGCAGGAAATAACTGGTTTAGATGTGTATTTTTCTGAACCATTATCGTAAGTACATGCTAGGCTGTGCTTCTTAAATGTGCATTCTGATCTTTCTTTAAAACAGCGAGGAGGAAAATTCCCCAGCTGTATGCAGGTTCCTTTTCAAAGGCATCATTGTTTGTGTTTTTCAGTCCCTAGAAGCCCCCACCTGTACAACACTGAGGTGTGGTGTGGACACAGGCAGGGAGAGCCTCTACAGCTCCACAGTGCTTAAAGGGATAATGGGCAAATCAGCAAAGGCAGCAGTGGTTTTTACCTCTAAAGGAACTGAGGCAAAGGGATTAGGCAATTTATAGTCTGTCATACAGAAGTCTGTGCTTCTTCCTCATATTTATCTAATACAATGTCTAAATATAACTACTAGATTCACACCACTGAGTTCTCACTATTATTCTGTAGCATAAACAGCTCTTTGCAAACTATACATACTGAAGTTTTTCCTCATCCTTTTATTTTTCTAGGCTGGATGATTCGGGTCTCAAAGATTTTCTCACAATAAAGAATTTTTCAATCTTTAAATACACTTTTAGGTATATTTTTTTTACAAGCTTTTAGTATCTCTATTTTAAAAGAAAACAAATCTTTAAATATTTATGCTGGAGGTGAGAGGAGTTATTGTGTTATTGTGGAGAAGGATTATCTGATTTGCTCATGTTTGTTGTTTTGAAGCAAAACTGTGCCACAACCATCTAGTCCAGAGGAAATAATGTAGTGAAACAATGATTGCACAGGCCTGGATGAAATCCTGGCTCAGTAAAAGTCAATGGAAAAGCTCTCACAGATGGCAGCGAGACCTAAATTCTGCCCATTGGTTTTATTGCCACTGGAAAATTCATGCCGAAGGACATGACAGCTCTCCTGTGTGCTGACTGGCTTCCCCAGCAGTAAAGGAAAGTCAGAATGAGAATTTATGGGCTTCATCTGCTTTCCAAGAGTTGCTTTTCCCAGGAGCCAGTTTTGAATCATAAATACATTCTTGATACTTAAGCTAAAATCAGAATACAGTGTCGATTTTTCAATTAGTTATTCCGAAATTTATGCTTATATTTTACCAACTTTATTTACAGAAACTTGTATAGCTCAGGTGGACTAGAACTGCAAAGTTGCCCATATGCACATACATATGTTATACACACACAGAGATCACTTGTATTCTACCAGCTTTATTTATCAAAGATTTTATGGCTCAGGTGGCCTAAGAAGAAACTGTTAAGTGACACATTACACCTGTTATGGCATTCCTTTTAGATACATGTCCATCCTTCAAAATTACATTCTTAAATTCCAAGGTTTTTTGTTGTTGTTGTTGTTGTTCGAATTTCTAAATTCTGTTAATATCCATCCAGACAAAATATTTCTTGTCAGATCTGTTAAGCAAACTTTGAGTTTCATTATTGACTTTAAGCACAAGATGTATCACCCAGCAAGGGTAAAAACCCAGCATAGATCCTCATCAATGCAGTTTTGTGTCCTGTACCTCGTATTAAACACTAGAGTTCCAATATCCGAAAGATGCCTCATTATTATTAGATAAGAAACATAAAACTGGCTGGAACACTTCAAATCACTTATCCACAGCAGGAAAATCCTACTTCCAGCTATATTTGGCTAATAATACTAGTTGATAATCTAGTAATAAGTTGTTCGTTTGTGAAAAAAAAACAAAAAAAAACCAAAAAAAACCAACCATGAACTTTGAGTTAATGGTGCAATTTCAGACTATCTGAAAACTGTTTTCAGCTTCATTTGGAGTTATGATTGACCCACTGATGGAGCAAGATCATCACACTATGCAAAGTTGCTGTAGCTTCATTGACATCAAAAGGCAAGTTTAGACAGGACACAAATCCAGCTTGTAGACTCTAAAAATACGAAATAAAAGTCACTGCCAGACCAAATAATTTCAAAATTGAAAAGAGAGGACTGCTCAAAGTAATGTCAGCCATCTGGAAGAGAGACGGCATAGAAAGGAAAGAAAATGTCTCTGTCCAAGTTTTCAACTTTTCCAAAGCTTGTAGCAAAAACATGAACGTTGGCAGGAGTTCAAACAAGAAGGCTGTGAAATGAACTGATAACTAGTCAGTGCTGCACACACCATGGCACAGAAATACAGTAAGATACTGCTACCAGCAATAAATGGACAAAGAGTTGTAGGCAGATGGTCAAGAATATGGGAAGAAAGGAGACTGGTAAAGATATCTGCCTGATAAAGCAAGTAGCTGTAAGTAAAATCAGTCCTTTTGTTTACAGTAGCCACTGCTGGCTTGGTGTGTTTTGCTTGTGGATTAATTGCAACTGAGAAACCATTTGTGGATGCTCAGTATAGGAAAAAAAAAGAATAAAATAAAAGCACTTTTGTTCTTGACTGTCTTTAGGATGTCTCCCAATTCATAGACATTTGGAGCATCAGAAGTGATGCTCTAGGAGGTGGATCATAATCTGATTAAGTGCCATGCTGGCAATTAGATTTTTGCCTGCTTCTGCCTGTGTCCAGGTTGTGTGTTGCTTGGAAGGGCTGTGTGTTGTGTGGATGCATTAAAAGGACTGGAAAGGAGCCTCTGTTACCAGGCTGTGACTGTGCACAGGTGGCTGGCTGTGTGACTGAGGAAAGAACCTTTTTTCTTGAAGGCAGTCACTTAAAGGGCTGCTTCCAAACATAACTGTGATCATATGGGGCATTTTAATGCCGGTCAAGGTAAATAAAGAAATTATTTAAATGTAGATGGATTACTGGCAGCAACACTTTCCCAAAATGCAGCAAACCTTTTTCATGCTTGCACATGCTCTCTCACACATGAGACAAGAGGGCAGTCCTGGACTGCCTTCACTCTCTGAGACAGCTGACATTTGGGACACCCTTTGGATAAATTAAGGTGAAACAACACCAAATGATCAATTTGAAAGCTTTATTTATGGCATTTAAACCTTAAACTTTGTTTTCGGTTGAATGATCCATTATAACAAGAATTTAACATTTCTGAACAGCCCATGGCAGCAGGGAGCTTTCAGTGAGAGGAAGAAAGAAAGGTAGGAAAACATGGGTAGAGAAAAAGATCTGGATCACCATCTCAGGTTCCAGCAGTGTCTCTGTTCTGGATTCTTTGGATGGTGGGTGCACGCCCCGCCCTCTCAGCTGCACTATTTATGGAATAGTCCTCATGTAGGCACATTTTTTAATTCTCAGACTTCTCAGAAAGGGGCTGGAGGCGGGTCTCGTGGTCTCAGTCCCCCTCCCTCTTGCCAGAGACACAAGTGCAATGCTGCCTCAAACTTGGTTTTAGAGATAGTTACCCAAGATAAGGAAGTTGGTCCCTGAAAAGCTCTCTCCTGCCTCCACAAGTTCCTCTTTTCTAACTGCATCGTATCTCGTTGGCATGGTAACACTTCTCATCTGCCAAGTGTTTGAGACATTAACTCTTTCAGGTTTTCAGTCTCACACCATGCCATGGCTCAGTCAGTCAGTCCAATCTCTTGTAGAGCTCATCTTCTCCTAGAACAGTGATCCCTACAAACAGGGTGAGAAAGAAGCTGAAGAGTGTAGGTAATTAGTCATGCACTGTGCTGCTGCCAAGCCAATCATCAGAAATAAAACCCCACACATAATAACATAAGCCAAATGTTCACCAACCCCTTTCCCCATCCTGTGAATCTCAATGGTCTCGGCGAGAAGTTAAATCTCTGACACTGAATGAGAATATAAAAGACATACAAGATTTAATACCTAAACCACTTTGTGTGGCCCAGTCAATAAGCATTACATTGGAACAGTAATTTCTTCTGCCTTTATTAGATTTTAATCCATCAAGAGTGATCCATTGGCTCGGTTGCTTTAGTGATTCCTGCATCTCAATATCCATCTCCTCAAGCTCCTTAACAGAATTTCTCGTTCATGCTTTAGACCATTCCTGCAGTGAATGTTGTTCCCACAGGATTGACCATGTTACCATCAGTTGATTCAGTGCAGGAAATGATTTGATGCAGACGATTCTGCAGTCAGCAGTCTCTGCTAAGTTATCCACCTGGCAGCACGCAGATTGGAAAGGCTCTCTGTCCCATTTCCTGGTTGTTCCTGTAAAGCCTGAACTAAGTCTTGCAAGGACTTAAGCATTTTGCCTTCTGCCTGTTGGTTCACGTGCCTGTTTGTGCTGGCCAGCGACTAAGGCAGCCCCCAGTACCACGCCGACTGATGCTTTTCCTTTTCGTGTCTTGATTTTCTTGTCAGTGTGGCTGTGGGGGGATTGTTGTTAATTATATGCTCTGCTGTGAAGCAAGCATGGCCCTACTGGCCATTTTAGCATTATTTGCAATTTCTGTGTTAGAACTTCTTATGCCATGGCCTATGGGAAGTCATTTCTGCCTGGAGCACTCAAGAGCTGCTCACACAATCAGTGCAAGGTCCTGTAATGGCTTTGTTGCAGCACATAAGGTGTGCAGTGTTACTTTTGGAAGCCTCATCATGTGGCAGTGCTCAACCTCTGTTAATTGGAGAAATATTGCTTGGCTTAGCTCTGTGATGTCTTTCACAGCCTATAAGCAACATTTCTTCATCAAGAGATGTTTCTGAAATGTGAAGAAGCTCAAGCATTGACAGAAAATGCAGTGAGTCAGTCATGACAGTTACTCATAAATGATGTGACCTACATCTAAAGTAAAACTCTGTATAAAATTTTCTGTCTGAAATAATAACTCTAGAAGTGACATTTGCCCTTTAGATATACAGATACAAATAAAGGGTAAATTAATCATAGTGAATGAGTCATTTTAAAGATTACAGGCTTCCACAGTATTGTTATTATGAAAGTTTTGTTCCCTGAAGATGCTCTATACCTGATAAGGTTTTGGAAATGTAATTGAAAAAGTTTAATAAAGAATTAAAATTATCATGTGCCCTTTTGCAGAAATACAAATGAACTAAGAGATTCTTTGTAAAAGAAGCTAAGGTGAATAGCATGTTAGTATTCCTTTGAATGCCATATCAACTTTGTGCTATTGTTAATAAAATTATGGCTGGTTTACTGGATGGAATGATTTTAAAATAAATAGCTTTGTGCAGATATTACAAAGATTTCAATATTACTGTTTCACAGTGTTGAGATAATGGGAAAGAAGATACACTTAAAGGTCATTGTTTATGCTGCAGTTATATGTCTTACAATGCCTGAATGGTGATTTTAAAAGAGTAACTGAATACTTATAAGTTGCAGAATTGATATTCTTTCAGGTGCTGACAAACATACATCTAGCTAGATAATAGAAATGATTATTTTTTTTTATGTGTTTGTTCATATAAATACAACATATAGTGCATTCAGCTGTGACTCATGAATAAACCTTGAAGATGCACAAAAAATCAGAACATTCAAACCTGATTTTCAACTGAAGGGCAAAAAGTTTAAATTGGATTTCTTTAGTTCATTGGGAAGAGGTGGTTTCATTTAACCCCTTCTCTGTTAAAAATTCTTTCCCAAGCTATCAGTGTAGAGAATTTTAGGAGAGATTGTCATAGGCATGTCAGCATTTAACTCCCACACTTAAACAGGGAACAAACCTATTGACTTGCTAACAGAACTTCTTTGGTCTCAAAGGCCCAGGGCAGCTGTGTTCCATATTCTTCACTGGGCTTTGGCTCCTTTATCTATTCCACTTTTTTCTGCATGAAGATGTCAAGAGATTTATTCTGATGTTACACTCCAACACCACAACACTTTCACAATATACTTCTACCATTTCTTTGCATTTCACCTTTGCATTCTTGGCACTGATCTGTTTCTTCTTGATAGCTTACCTGACTTTGCTCAGGTGAGTTTCTCTGTGATTTTTGTGGTAAATTCTTGTGGTTTTCTATAATATTCATCCATGTCTCAAAGATATAGTGTGCAAGAGAAGGTTTTAGTGTCCTTATAGGTGTGATAGGTCTCCAGGAGGTTGTTTGGTCTTTTTTTTTTCCTGTAGAGTGATGAGGATTTCAAAGATATAAGAAATCTGTGAAAGATTCATCTTTTGAGATCAGGAACAGCTCACAGTTTTCCTTAACTTTCTCTTTTAGGGAACAGGTAGTAATTTTCCAAAATCAGCATTTCATAATAAAATCATAACTACCAAGATGAACTCTTCTTTTCTTTTTTGATAATATCCCTACACTCTTATTATTCATTCCTTTTACCACATTGTGATCTCTTAAGATTTTTTATTTTCTTTGTATTATACCATGTACTTCCATTCTGTTTTCCATAGCTGCATTTTTTTGTCTTTTCTTGGAATTAGAAACTGAATTCTTGTGCCAGTATGAGACAAAAGGTTGGTATGACTTACAATTTCTATATCTGCAGATTCAGGCCAAACCCATCTATTTTATCTCTCAATTATTTTCTTGAAATAAAATTGTTGACAATTAAAAGTACTTCAAAACATCAAATCACTAAAATATATATATTAAACAACATTATTGCCGGACATCTTTGATTTATACGAGATGTTAACTGTAAGCATTTTCTCTCGTGTCATTAGGAAAGTAACCAGGAATCCTCCCATTAAGGGATGGGAGCAAATGAAGAGGCTATTTGTAACATCTTTAACCCACCTTTTCCCTCCAAGGGAAAGTTATTTTCTGAACTTTCACATGAACAGTGATCAAAACCCACTTCTTTTTTGGGATTGTGTCCTGGGGTTTTGCCAGTTGCAGCATAGGGGAAATAAGTGTACTGTGGCCTTAATTTTAAGGTTAATATTCCTATGTGGCCTGAAATTAAGGACTGGATACAGGCTTCAAGTGCTTATGTATAGACATAAGTTGAATTAATGCACTTGGGGACTTTGAGGGTGCATATAGGTAAAAATAGATTTTGCATATGGTTAATTGGGACAACTAGATTAAAAATAAAGAGAAAAAGAGAAGAATTGAAAGGTGAGGAAATATGACTCCTCATTAGTTTGTCAGCAGGAAGACATCAATACCTTCCCAGTCCTGATGTTCCACCAGGATGCAGGGTTGAGGCTACACAGTTGTCTCCAAACAGTGAGGAGATTGTAATGGGTGTTATTGTCTGCACTTTGCAGGCTTCTGGGTCTTGATATAACCTAAAAGGTACAAGGTGCCATGTCAAATGGCAGAGTTTTCATAAAAATCCTTTTAGTCTTAAGGAGCTCTGGACTTCTGCCAGCTCTCTCTAGAAGAGGCCCTTTCAGCCTACAGGGGCCACAGACACAATCAACTAATGGATCTATCTATATTACATCTTAATAGTAAGATACTATTTTTAATCATTTTAAGTCCCTTTAGGTTTTTTAGTCTTTCAATAAAAGAAGGGGGAAAATCCTATATCACCAGCAGATTGTTCCAGTTTTGAAATAAATATTCCCTCATGACCTGAAATGGGAAGTCAGCTCTTCCCAGGCACTGTAGGACCACAAAGTGAAGGGTAGAAAGATGGATATGGATATTTCAGAATACTGTTAAACAATATTGTTAGAGCTGTTCGATCTTCTTGATTTACTGGGATTTGTAATCAGGCGTAACCTTTCCAAATGTATGTTAATTTACAGGTGCAAGAGGATTAGCTCAAATATTTAAGCTCCCTTTTTTCTTCTTCTGTATCAATCCCAATTTAGGTAACAAACATTGAGTGGTGCAACATTTAATAGTCAGCTTTGAGAGCTTTTGGTGTGTGTGGCACCTTTATCCTTGTTCCTTTTTGGTGTGGTACAGAGTTCTAAAGTACATTGAATCCGCCTGCCTGTCTATAGGCAGATTGCTGATATGAAAAGACCTAAATCCTATTCTAGTAAAATTGTTTCAGTCTGCTGAGTATTTATCTATAGTGAATAAGATGTTTACACAATACAATAATGAATTGTTATCATTTAAGTTGGCACATGCTTTGGTAGAGTGGTTAAGAGGAGCATAGCAAAATAAAAATAGATTTTTAAAATTAATCTGATTAGTCATGTTTCAGTACATACAATAAATGCAATTTCATCACATTTTAGAACCTAAGCGGTATTTTCCAACATATATAGAATATTTTTGCAGTGTAGTTGAAAGCTCTTTAACTATGCATAGTTTAATAACGAGCATAATTTAATAACAATATAATGGCTTTATTTTAAAAGGATATAGTGATTTTATCCTCATGTTAGAATGGTTGTCTGGGTCCTTTGCTCATTTATAAAAGTGTTCTTCTTATTGAGGCGTACAGTGAAATTTCTGTGTTGCTAGGACTTTCTCAAGGTGTAGAAAAACGGCAAAAAATATTCCTTAGCCTGTATTACTTGTAATAGGAGTTACTTTGTAATTCATATGTTTTCAGATGAGGAAATTGGAATAAACCAGAAAATGTGATCTTCTAAGTTTTCAGTTCCTAATTTTCCTGAAAGTAGTTCTGAAATTCTTCCAAGCATTTTGTATTCTTAGCTACTGAAAATCACATCTAAGTCATCACAGGGTTATGTGTGAGCAACATAGGTATAAATGACAGTAGTGTACATCTAAACGTGCCATTCATGTGCCCAGATATGGCTCAGAAATCTATGCCTGCTTATTTATAATGAATACATGTTCAGGCAGTAAAGATCAAAAACTAATTATGCACATGCTGTCAGTACTAATATTTGTACTTAATTTGATTTGCAGTACACCAAATAATAAACCTGACTAAAATTGTAAAAAGTTATATGTACAGCTATTAAGATGCTCTTTTTACAGTACCTTATTCATTTTTTAAAAGCATGCTAACTGAGTTTTAATGTTGGTAAAGCAGATGAAAGGCATGCAAAGCTAAGATAAAAACCAGTGAATACTCTTATTTAGCAGTAATATAGATTGCTTTTACAGTCCTTTGTTTGAGCCCATTGTGATATTATGTATTTCAAGAGATGCAAAGAAGTCTAGGTGCAATTAATTACTATGAACTGAAAGCATCAATTAGGAAGTATCCAGTCCTTGGTAATGGAAATCAGTGATGGGAAAGAAGTAGAAAGAGGTTTGAACCTTTGATTTCAGCCTCTCTTCACGGCTGGGGAGGAGCCTGTGCTGCAATGTGTCACAAGTGGGTTTAGCTCTGCAGTTTCAGACTGATGTCAGCACAGTGCTGGAAGGGATCCTCTTGGGGTGAGTCTCCATGGGACAGAATGCTCTCACCAGGACAGCTGTGCCCAGGCTGGGACTGTGCTGCCATGGCCAGACTCTGCCAATACCACCAGCAAAAGGTCCCATTTAGACTCGCTTGGTTCTTTGCGTATCGGCTTCAAATCATGGCACCTGCACTGTTAAAATCAGTGGGTGTTTGGCAAACCACCGAGTATAAAAGGAGGGGGCAGTCTGGGGGAGTGGAGCTCAACTTCCCAGCCTGGGGTCACAAGTGGTGCCATGTGAAAAGCGAGGTGGGCGTTACCCTCACAGAACAGCCCTGTGCACCCCTCCTGCCCAAGAGGCTCTGCAGAGCAAGGGTGTTTTCATCTATCACAGGAGCACTATCTCACACTCTAATCCACTCCCTAGGAATTTAAAATACCTACAAAAAGCACCTTAGAAACCCTGACAGAAGCTCCCAGTGCAGTAGTAAATCTCCTAAAGCAGAATGCTCAACAAAGAGAATGAGAAAATAAATTTATCATTTCAATATCCATTAGTGGCTATCTGTACTGCTGTACACACATTAATAATAAAAAATGTTAGGCTTATAAAATAAGGCATCTGCACATTTCTGAAATATATTCATTCTGTTATCAGTACCCAAACTTTATGATAGATCATCATGTAATTTCCTGAGTATGCTGTTCCTTAGCTGGAGCACATATATACATCTGCCATTAACAGGAAATAAATATGTGCCATTTTGGCATAAAGATTCATGTCCCAGCATGATATCAGATCCTTTTTAATTTTTTAACTGATACCTTCAGTAAACCAGAATGCCTAAGGACTTGGATGATCAGATAACTGTTAGAGGCACATGGAATGAAAATGCTTTTCCTTTCAGTGTCTCACCACCATCTGGTACATTCTTTAGAGTGGCATTATTTCTACAGACTATTAATAGGAGCTACACACCATCTTGAGCTGTTTCTAAATAATTAGCTCCAAAAGTCATATTCTTGGCTATATGTTTGATACTTTTTTTTTTTTTTTTTTTTGCCTCCTCAGACTGAAACTGTTCTATCTTTATTTTTTTCCTTGTGTTTTCTTATCTATATAATGGTGCTTCAAGCTGCTGTGTTGGAGTTTCTCAAAAACCAAAACCAAAACCAGGAAAACCCAAAACCCAATTCCCAACAGAACAAACAAATAACCCCCCTATTGTATGAAGGAGTAATATAGTTTATAAATGACAATGAGTTTTCCTGGTTTTTATTCAAATTATTTGATTGTGTGTGATTAATTTGTTAGTACTGTGAAATATGTTTACTTTTTCAATAGTTTACTTCTCTTTATCAAAAAAGTGCCCATGTACCTGTGAGGATTCCATTAGGAATTCCTAACAGTATTTCCTCAAAATTTCAACTTTACATATATCTGTATATACACACACTTTGCAGTGTCTTGAAGAAGACATTGTCCAGAATGTAAAAACAGAATAAAGTAAGGATTTCTTTGTTGGTCTTGGGGTTTTTTACCTAAATAGATAAAAAGCAAAGATCTTTCACACTCTTGTTCAAGGTACTCAATGTCTTTTTACTCTTCATATTTTGTGCCCTTTTCCTGAATTATTTAGTGGCTTAGTCATGTGGTGGGAGATTGTTTTATTGCAAAGGAGGCAGTTCCCCATGAGACAGATTTGAAGAAATTTTATTTACTTTTTAAAACTGTATATCTGCTTGTGTCGAATGTATGCCTCAAATTGTATACATGAATTTATTTTCAGTTCCACAAGGATTGATTTTATGAAGCTAGAAGATAATATTATAGATTACAAACACTTTATAAATACCTCTATTCTGCTGTTAAATACAGGTAGATTCGAAGGTGCATGGTAGACCTTTGTGAAATAAGTCCTAAATATGTAGGGCTCTTTATTTTTAAGGCATTAGTGACCACATAATCTGAATACTCTAATGCATCTTTGAAGTGATTCTATCTCTGTTAAGGTTTAATAATTCATAGTCTTTACTACCCTTACCTAATAAATAAAAGTATGATTACTATTATTAAAAAAAATGAACTAGAAATTCAGAAGAGCAGCAAAACTAGCATAAATTAACCAATAAAGACCACTTTCTTTTCTTCCAGGAATGTTATTTTTTAATCATCTTTGTGCATTACTGTCAGTGCACCCATTGACATCAAGTATTACACTCCACAGTAATGATCTGAGTCCTCTATTACTCATAAAAAAAAAAATCAGTGTCCAAGCTGTTGAAACAATTATCCCACTACAGAAGCTTCCTATGTTCCCAGAGAATCTTTTAAGAGATGGTTGTTAGGAAAGCAAACAAAGACAGTTTCACATGCTCGTGGAACACCATAGAATTGGCTGGGATATTAACAGCTCAGCAGGATTCATTTGTCCTTCTTGAGTGCTCCAAATCCATCACTCCACACGACAAAATTCACATTTTTTATTGGATTTCTGCTTCTTGTAGACAAGCTACATTTCCATTTTTAAAAGATTTTCAGTTTTCAGAATAAGGTTTAATGTTTTTGCTATTGCCAATTTCCTGGCAATTCTGCACAAGCAACGTAAAGCTTATTAGTTTATTTTTGTAACAGTATATGCACATGAATGCAGGTTGCTGAGCAAAAGGAAAGAGGTCTAATTAACCAGACAGTTAATTGCTAGGACAACACCAATCTTTTGTTTGAAGCAATAACATTTACATAATACAGCAATTCCAATTTTTGATCTGAAAGAAATAGTGTGAGCTCTTATTAAATGGTGGAGCTGCAGGGGCTCATCTTAAACTCGTTCTCATGAAGGTAAATAGAAGTTTTCTAAATAGTTGAGCAAAATCTGAATCAGAAAGGAGCACTTATGGTTACTATTGGGATGTATTTACCAGGTAGACAGAGGTCTATTGCTAACAATATCCAAAGAAGTCTGCACTAAGAAATATGCAGTTTTGACAGTATAATGAAATTTTCTGTTCCTTTTACTGTTTCCAAGCAGAGATTGTTAGTCTTTATACCCACAGGCAGAACAATTAAAACAGTAAAATCTATAATTTAGACCTGTTTTGATCCAGTAGAACTCAGCCCTGAAGAATGCCTAAATAATGCAAGGGGTACTTTCCACAGAAAGTTATTGACTTTTAATTTGGCTTCTCTTTTGTCTGGAAGCGGATGCAGGAAAGAAACACCTTCAGCTGCCTGAATTGAGATGTCTAGTCCAGGGTCCTGCCATAATCAATATGGAGTGGGGGGTGCATTGCTGAAGCAAATGCCACGGTGGATAAGTGGGAGTGAAATGCAGTTACAGATTATCCCTGCTTAGGACAAATTGCATTATTTTTTTTCCCATCTCTTGTATGTGGAGATCTCTAAGAGAGTTTGGACAACTGATCAAGACTAGTTAACCAGATTACCAGTCCTTAGACGAACTAAGGCCATTTTTAAGGAGCAACAGGTTGTTATTGACACCCAACAACCCAAGCAATTGAGTTTGGTGGAACAGCTACAATTCCTACAGTTGTCTTCCTCCTGCTCTGCTGCCCCTGAGGATCACTCAGTAACTGTTCCTGTTCACTTCTGCTGGGCTGGACAAACAGGATCATGAGGCATTCCTTGAGGCTCAAGTAAGGATGAAGAAAAACTTGCATTTCAGAGCATGACTATTAAATGGATTTGTTACCCATGCTCCTAAGATATGTTTTAATGTTTTCAATTTCAGAGGAAGTTTTAAGAAATGCATCCAAGTGCTGGTGTCCTTTACAGGTTCACTAGATGAAATCTGTAGTCTTCAGCCCCTCCTTTCTGTGTTTTTGGCTTTTTTCCACTTTGACCAGACCTTAGCTTGAATGTGAAGTTTTGATTCTGATCCCAGATCCCACAGCCTCCGCTGAGGTTGGTCCAGGTAGTCTGGTTTGCATCCTTCTCCAGTAGGAGCTACACATTATTTCTATTCACCACAAGGTAGCCCTTATGCAAATTCTTGTGGGCACAGGGGCCAGCTGAAGCTGCTCATGCTAAACATGCTGTTGTCCCTGTTTTACAAGACACTCCTGACTCTAAGCAGGTTTGATTCCATATATTTCTAACTTCATTTACATCTCAATAGTATCACCCCCCCATGTGTTTGCACATTTCTATTCTTAAGGCTTGTCATCTGAATGCTACCTTTTATCCCACTCCAGGCTCTTACATAGGAATACTTGTTGTCATCTCGTGATCTGCTGAGCATTAATATTCTGCAAGGCACTATGGGGGTTGTGCTTCGCTGAGCACGTTTTCACCTGAAAGCAGTTTCTTAATATAAACATTTGCTTAATATTCTGTACATTTAGAGCATTTTATCTGCATCAGTGCTTTACTGAAAGTAATTTAAATTCAATGGGAACTGATTATGCATAAAGAAGCAACCCCTTTCTTAGTAGTTTTAATAATATACATATAGATTATAAAATGCATCTGCCCAATTGGAAGACTATTTTGTGTGGATAAATCCATGTCCAAGCATTTAATCTGTTTCTACATGAACACTGGATTGTGTATTTAAGGGACTCCTCTGCACAGCATTGTGATGTGCAGCTTTTTAAAGTTTAATTATGAGGCATCTGTTGCATAGTAATTTTTTTATTGTAATAGTAAGCTATTAAAATAAATAGTGTCTCACAGAGGAACTATTTAGCTCTTTGCTGGAATAAACAAGCACTTTGGAGAGAGGCAGAAGCCTTGCACAGTCTTAGAATTGTCTGGTTGTGATGGCAGTCTGATCTTGCAGGTCTTTTGGAGCACACTTGCCCTTGCTGGTTTTGAGTTGGTGCTGTGTACAAGAAATTCTTGTGGGTGCCTTGCACATTTGGGCTGCATTTTCTTCACGTGGCTTACACATGGCCACTGTAAGCTGTTCATCTACTTTTCCTCCTTCCCTCTTAGATTAGATGCAGCTCTTATGATAGAAGAACCTAAACTGAAAATATCTTTCAGTTCCTGTTGACTACAGGTATATGCTGGATAAATAAATGGAGCACCTAAAGCATCTGCAGGGCTGAAATTAAGCAACATAAATCACAAATCACTACTTTTCTTACTGTGTGAGATCCTGAGCTGCTGTCCTAAGCCTGGGCTACTCTTGGGTACTAAATAAATAGCCTGATCTTCAGATGGGGTGAGACCTCCAGAACCTCGAAATTTCAAGTTATATTTTTGATTCATATCGCTTTTGAAAATAATGTAAAGCTCATACAGGATTTGGTTCCTAAATTTAAGTATTTGAAGTTTGAAATTTGAGATTCTCTTTGTCATAGTGCCTGTGAAGTAGAGTTAATAAATACTTAAATACTTTAGACAGAGGTGTATTATTAATGTTCATGTATAATTAATGTTTACACAGTTTTTTAAGATTTAAAGTGACATACAACTGTTAAATATCACAATCATGGCAGCTCTACTAATGAAAAAGGATCACTTGAACATTAGAAGAAATCTATTTTTATCCTTTCATCATATAGTTTCATCACTGTAAATTTTAGGAAGTTTGTTTTAATGCTGTCCCAGTTGTTTAATGTGTTAAATTATAGTGGTTAATTTCATAGCATTTTGAACATGTCGTTAGTTAGAAATAAACTGACTCATAACTGACATCAAACTTGGGAAAAGGAAATTTTATTAATGTACCCAATTTTAAAATCAGTTTAGATTTGTTACCCATTGAAGGGGATCAGCTATGAGTCTTCATATCTTAATGTTAGTTCAAGCTCTAGTGGATATTATGTTTATTTTCCCTTTCCATCTTCTTCTTTAAAGGAAACAAGTTGACTGATAGTTATGTAAACTGAACTATATGTTTTAATTAACATATATTTCTTTAAAACTACATTCCCAGCTTGGTTCTGGAACTCTTTTTTTTCTTTGGCGTATAGTTCTCTCGTCATAATTACCTTATTGTCTTATCTAGAAAAAAAACCCCGTTAAACTCTGGTTCACAATAGAAAAGTTGTCTTTTGTGTCCAAATGAACACTGAAGGTGCTTTTCTACACAGAGTTACCAGAGAACCTGTGATGAGGACTAGGTCAGTGAGGAGTTTCTCTTGCACCACTACTTGTTCTTGGTGAGTTGCTGGAATGACAGGATTAGGCCAAGAAAGCAGTTTTAATTCTACATGTAAGTTTGAAAAGCAAGCAAATTCCAGGCTCTGTATGTAGCAGCTTTGACTTGAACAGCTCTGGACATTCTGCAGATTCATTTGCATCCATTTTCTACATGCTGTGTTCAAGAGACTTTTTTCTCTTCTGAATGAGGAGCCACAGGATGAAGTGAAAATGCATTTTCACAAGACTAATCTAGAATCATACTAGAAATTTGGGGATTTTGCTCATCTTCTGAGATTCACCAGGTTCAGATATGCTGTTTGTGTATTAGAAGAGGTCTTTCTTATTTATTTGCTGTCTGAGCCAAACCTGACATGCAGCACTGACTAAAAGCTGTAGCTGGAGACGTTATGCAAATAGTGCCAAATAATGCAAAAATGTGAAATTGCTCACCTCTGGGGAAAAAGTCTAAACCCAAACCTCAGATTTTTTGATAACCTTCTATTATGTACTTTTTACTGTTATTTCTACTGTAGCCATTAGGTCTTTTTCCCTCATATGATAGTGTTGGCTGAAAATGAATTTAATATTAGTCTTTATTTTACTGGGGGAAAATGACATCGTATGAAAACATGTGAGAAAACACCACACAAATTGTAAATGAAAGAAACATTTTATGCTGCAGCAAAGAGTGAATGTAATCATGCGAATGCATGACAGTTTCTTGCCTGTAACATTGCCCCACTCAGTTCAGATGAGGACACACATGTAATCATTTTCTGATTAAAAAAAAAAAAATACACAGAGCTATTCCAGGGTTAACAAAATCATTTATGGAATCCATAGGTTCAGGTCTGGATAAAAGGTTTTTAGATAAAGCTTTCTTTAATCAAGGTTGTATATATTTCCTGTATGTCTGGTGGAAAGGAAACAACCTGTGGCGTGTGGCTTTGCTGGTGATGAAGTGCTGGAGCAGCCCAGACAGTCAGTGTGGGTTGCTCTGATCCTGTATCCGTGTTCTGTCACATGTGTCTTGCAGGCTGCAGTACATTTGGTAGATCTACACCTACTCCAGTATTGATTGCAAAACTATTTCAACTCACCAGTGTGTAGGAGAAGGCTGTTTATTGAGGCTATTGGCCTTTTCTCGCTAACTACTTGTTTTGCTAATTAATTTGCACAGCTTCCATCAATATTTCCATGAGAATTGCAAACCTAATTATTGCATTTCACTAAGATTAAATGTAGGGTCTGTTTCTTATAAAGCACCTTGTCTGGTTTTGAGGGAAGAGTTCAGTTCACTGTAATCCAATTGTCTTCTCAAAATGATGGCTTAACTGTTTTTGAATGTCCACAGTTATAGATATCAGGGCTAACCACTGCTTAATGCAGACACTTGATATAATTTGGTGACCTACATGACTACTTGTGTAGTGTTGCAAAAAAATGTCTTTGAACTAGGGACCACTTTGATGGACTAACCTTTCTGTTTAGGTCAAAGATACTTTCTGTAGAGAAAATATTTAGCTCTTTCCTTTTCATTCTGAGAGGATGCTAGATGAGTTTTCTAAAAGAAGTGCACTTAAGCTTCATTCTCAAGGCTTAAATCCACTTTTTAAGACAAGAAACAAATTCCACTCTCAATATGAATCCAGGGTATTATTACTGAAGACACAAATAATGACCACAAAAGCTCATTTTGTGAGAAAGCAAAACCTGGCCATCAAACATTAGGTAGCATGCAGGTGTATGCCTACATTTTGTGAATATTTTTTTCATGTATGAGCAGGGAATTCATGGCTGGACAGTGCCAAATAGCTCATTAGTCATGTGTATGCACACATCAACTAGCCTGACCTCCAAACACAGTTGTTTGTACAAACTTAATGCGTGCTCACAGATGCTTGTGACCTGATTACTGAGCCCACAGCATAATGCACTTATGGACTGTCATGACTAGAGAAAACTGTAATGTCATGCCAGTAGTAAAATCTTCCTCGTTTCTTCCTTTTCTACAGGGAAACCGTAGGGGTTTAATTCAATTTCAGCTTTTGTTACAATATAAGCTTTGCACAAGAAGGTGATGAGGTGGGCTTGTTTTTAGTAGTGTTTGACGGTTTAGGTTAAATGTACAAAATGTTGTTACTTTGTTGGTTTTTTTAGGTTGGTTTGGTTTTGTTTGGTTTTTTTTTTTTTTTTTTTTCAAGTGTGGTTTTATTTGTTTTTGGTTGGGAAA